>JAMKCH010085020.1:0-118372 GCA_023653785.1 Ophioderma brevispina
CTGGCAAATGAAAGTACAATGAAACTGAACTGTGCCTCGGGAATCATATCTATGGCTCTAGTGTGTGGTAGGCAAGCCGCGGTTCCTTCAAAATTGCTAAGAGATTTGGTTAAGCAAATCAATGTTGGAGGAGAACAGTGTATTGCCTCAAAATAATATTATGGATGTCCCCCATTGGTGAAGGGATTTACTGACCTATTTTCAAAGCAGGAGCTGGAGGGAGTTCTTCGCCCCAAATAAAACACATAATTCGTATCTGTAGGGGCGACATCAAATTACAAATGAAGATAGAAAACCAGCCATGAAAGTTTGAAAATTGTATTAGCCCAGGAACGTGTATTGAGTCTATCCCACAATGCACCAGTGTTGGAAAAGGCATGTTCCCAACAAAAAATCCTATTCATTAAAACATTAAAAACCCTGGCTTTACACTCATTTTAGCCGACACGATTAGTATTAAGTAATTTCTACCATGATCGTGAAATGTCCCAAAAGTACTGAACATGTGTTTAGTACAATACCGTATGGGTACATTGCAATGCATATGGGATTGGTTCAAAAACACTCTCTCTGGTATGAACCCAAAATGTGAAAAAATTTCCAACCAAAGGAGCAAACATCTGGAGAAAACACATTAAAATCATTCCTTTTAATGACTAAAGTCGAGCTATACGGAGGCCAAACCAAAATGTGTTAGGAGGCAATGGGGTTATACAATGCTAAAGTTATTGCTTTAAGCCATACGTCAGCATTTGTCGACATGTGGCCTCATTTTGTTCTCATTTGCCTCTATATTGAGATATTTTTCATGGATTAATGTGTTTTATATAATACCCTTAGAAGGGTTATTTGTTGAGCAGGTTTTATAAACTTAAAAGCAATATTGCAGCATTTTTTGAGAGCGCCCCCAATCTCAAAATTTGATATTTTGCAAGGTTCCGTTGGTAATTGTCTAAGGAAAACTTACTTGCGAACGGAGAATGCTAAAAAAATGAGTACTTTATAACAAAATATAGCGATTTGTAATTAGAATTGGGATACCAGATGGACTTACGGCAGAGCTGGAAATGCTTACGTTTATGGTCAGTCAATGATGAAATACTGCCACCTCGAGAAATAACCGCTAACTGGACTTGCCCAAACTATTAAAACAACTAAATGGATGAGCGTAGAAACGTACATGGTGCTATTTCTCGGCTATTCACATTGGAAGCCGTTCCAGCAGCCGGTTGAATTATTATCGGGGGGATCCCCGATAATAATTATTCTAGTACAAAAAATTCCTTCGTTTGTGACACAATAGACATTTTTTAGCTTAACCATTTACATGCTTAGTTTACTAACCAGTTACAATGCAACCGTGTAAAAATCTCCAAATTTTTGAAAAATGGGGGCGCCCTTCAAAAAAACTGTGGCTAATATTTGCTTTAATATTGATTTTAATTACTTGAGTGGCATTTTTAGACACCAACAAGTGAAATGGTGTTTCCCAGTTTTCACATTTCACATAGGTGACTGCTTGTTGGTTTGTGTTATGGTTAAACACAATTTGGGGCAATTTTATGTTTGTTTATTTCGTTAAGAAATGAGAGGAGAAAAGCAATATAAATCATTAAGTAGGGAAAACACCCACGCTATGGCATCCCGACACATTTGCCATTTTTTTTATCATTTGCTAATTTGACCATTTTGGTCAGATTTTTGTTACAATTCTACAAAAAAATAAACTGCGCGTAGGTAAGGTTGGTGATCTCCTGAGCTGTCACCAATGCTTCGACATATAAAAATAGTTATCCAGGGCTTTTTGTAAATCAAAATAAAGGAATGATGTTCAAATCAAATGTGGGTACCTTTAAACGAAAGGATAAATTTGACTGGTAGAAATTAGCAGCTAAAAAAGGAGGTTGGAATGTTTTAGGGAATTTACGATCAAGTTGGGCCATGTGTGAATAGACACCACTCATCGCAAAAAAAAAACTTGCTTAAAATTACACTGTAGAAAGGACATTAAACCGTACATTGGGAATTTCACCAGCCCGTTAGTCCGTCAGTCATTTGGCGAATTTGCTAACAAGAGCCCGGAAAGGAAGTCGGGCAAGAAGTCAAGAAATAACCTAATGAAGCTAATGAGATCAAGTTGATTGAACCAGCCATTGATTTGCAGACACAATAACGCCTATATAATACTACAAAATAGTGTCTAGTTGGCTCCAAATTAGACTGACAGTCGGTGAAAAAGGTGCAGAGGCCAGCACGTTTAATATGGGCTGGCACTGGTAGCATCACATCCTTCTATTGGTTTTGTCTACGCTGGTGTCTTTGAACAGTACTGTTCATCCTACAAATAACCGTTGTTACCGCCGCGAGCAACTTGCTGTTTGTGATAAATAGACACTAGAAATAACAAGACGACAGGAAATCATTTAGCTTATATGAAACTAAAAACTGGGGCTAGTCTGCCATCAACGTGAACTGCGGAACCAATTCGGCAGTCCGCAATTTGTTATTTTTTTTCTCTCACAGCAGCGAGCTGTAATTGGAAAAAAGTAGTTCCTGACAAACCTGATTTTATAAATAGGGTTTTGGATGATAATGATTCCCCTTGGCTTAGCCCCTTGGTTAGATTGTGCGAGGTATTTCACCCCATCCATCAATTCTAGATCTAACATAGTTACTGAAAGATCTCTGGATTACTCCAAAGATCAATTTAATGTATCAAGCTAATAGGCGAGACATAGTTCTGCAGACCGAGCCTTTGTGCAGCCATTCCAAATTCAATATTTGGCATCGTGTTGTCCCTGCCTAAACTAGTCAGAAAAAAAAAAAAAAAAAAAAAAAGAAAAATTAAGTTTTTTGAAAAACAAAAACACGTAACCTTTGGCAGAAAACTTGATCTTTACAACTGTTCCAAGACACACATAGCTCCAAATGAACCATTTCCCTTGTCCTTGGTAATTGCAAATTGTTGCCCAATTGGGGAGATTCGGAAGTTTTCAAGTATTTCCCCTCCCTCCAAGAGATGCATTTAGTTTAAAACATAAAGAATAACCTGCGCACAGGACATTGAATTGTTTACATTGGTGTAAGATCACTTTGCTGTTCTTTTATACCTTAAAGTTGTTGAGAGGTAAACATGATAAAAGTCGACTATAAGTTTCTGTTATGATAACTTTGATGCATGCACTTTAGTGGGTAGCACCAAAAGCTGATTGGGTCAACCAAAATGATGCGCAAAGTTTATCCAAGAAAAAGGAAATTGTGTCTGGGACCATTTGAAAGGATGCATGCGGCCATTTTATTCATTTCCCAGAGTTAAATGTACATTTTAACCAATCAGAGACATGGAAAAGAAAAGTTTAAAGGTTTGTATATATATATGGTCTGTTTTGAATTGGTTTCCCTTCAGAGGTTATATCATGTGATATGTAATGAGCCAATCGAGATACTGTAAGAAAAGGGTGGTTAGATTCTCCGGGGTCAAGCTTGACCAAGATGATTTTGCAATTGTTGGAAAAACTACAATTTGGAGGGGGATGGTTTGAATTTAAAATCTCTGCCAAGACCTTTGTTAGAATGAAAGCAATATCGCAGTGTAATTTACACTTTTCAGGCAAACTGATTCATTCTAATTAGGTGCAAAACAAGCAAAGATTAATCTAAATTAAAAATGTAACTGCGGGTCATTCTGTTACAATTCTAACTTAATAAAAGTGACAGGAGGCAGTTTTTTTGGAGGCTGCAAATTTCTCTCAAATGCACTTGATCAGTTGTACCCCCACATACCTAGAATGTTTCAAAGGTGTATTGGACAAACATGTACAAAAGAAACTGCAACTTTATTTAGCTTGCCGCTATCGATCATCCCAATAGAAAATTATGCTTTGATTTGCTGTCGTGCAGGACAGAAACAAGTCGTGCATGACAGAAAATACTAAATCATCGTCTTATTACCTAAGACGGCATATTTGGGCTTATTCACTTCAGGTGTGATCTAATACATTGGTTAGAATTCCAAATATGAAAAAAACAGGTTCCAAAATTGAGGGCAACTTCATTCTGTGGTGTTTAAAATCGGGACATATACCCCAGTTTCAAAACTTATGCTATGACACCTATATGCAAAAAAGTTGCAAAAAAATTGGCATTATTACCAACCAGACTTCATAAGGGGAGGAATGAGATACCCCCTTGTTACCAAAAAATGTGTGCATCTTTGTGTTTATATACATGTAATTTCTGTATATAATTCAAGAGCCTAAATCTTTACAGATAGAAATCCATTTAAATATTTTTGACTTTATATGTCGAGAGATTAAAATGCAAGTGAAGCGAACATATATTATTCCTTCAGTATATTTGGATCACGCAGACCCTGCTTTCAACGTTTCCAACTCAAATATTGGCTTAAAATGACGTCCATTCATATTAATTGTGGCAGTGTGCAAAAAAACATGTCACTCATTGGAACATTTATTTGAAGAGTGCCATGCTCAAGATTCTTTTGAATTAATTGGTTGGGCCTGTGTTTTTCTCTCTCCGTGCATCACTAACCACGCGCCTTGCCGTCAGCCAAAACATCTGCACGGCACCAGTTCCTTTCTGAACCCACTACTATTTTGCCAAAATTGTCTACTTACGATAATTATTCAAAGCATAAATTGAGACGCTAGTTTCTTTAGAAAGGGACACATGGTATCCCTCATGTTTCTATTAGTGTCAAACACCTGATCCTGTCTCCACACCAGGCCTTTGCGATGCATCATTTTAAATTTATTATAACTAAATATTCGGCATTATCCTATTCCATCCTCTTAGACAGTCACAATGACTTGAGGAGGGTAACTTAGTCCAAAGAATCTTATAACATAGATGTGGCAGTCCTTGCGCAACATTTGTATAGCCTTCTACTTAGCTTTAGGAAGCCCACTGACCCATATTTTCTCCACTAAATTTTGCCGTCAGCAATGTAAGGACATTTTTGGGGTATGAAAGTGGGCCAAATTTCTCAAGCAATTATATTTGTCAGTGTTTTTTGTTTAAGACCCTACGCTGTAAGATGCAAGAATAGATTGCAATATCATTAATTGATTTAAGGGGTTGGAAAACCTTGCCAAGGACTTAAAGTTTAAAACTATAGTCCCATCTCAATTTGACTGACTTCAAATCAGGTTTCGTAGCACTGAGATGCAGGGTCGGCTGCAGGGCCAGGGTAAAATCAAGAGGAGTAGCGCAAATCATAGGAGGGGCAAATCATGGAGGTGTGAAAATCATATGAGGGGCGAACATTACACGATTTCCTCATATAGGTACAAATCTAATTTTTACAACATTATTTCTAAAACCCCTGTTTTTCATGAATGTTGAAAATTCAGGGGGTAAGCCCACCCCCCTTGCTACCCCTGGCACCCGCCCCTGCCTGAGATTTTAATTAATTTAGCAGTATAACTTAAAGTGGATTTATTTTTGCACTCATTTCATGTGTTTTATGCAGTCAGCTTTTAGCAAAACTGCCTGAATTCACTTTGCGTAAGTGTTTAAAACCACAAATTTAGACCACATTTTTCTTAATAAGAACAGGAACCAACCTGTACCGTCGTGTCTCTAATTGTGTCAAACACCTGATCATGTCTCAACACCAGGTTTGTTGTAAGCCATCATGTTTTATAATCTACAAGTATCATTAATATCACCTTCTTTTCCCCTTCTATAGAATGTGTCAAAATCTCAATTTTGACTCACTTACAAATCAGTATTTATAGTTACATATTAAGATGTTGAGTGTAATGTAATTTTGACAAGTACTTTAATAAATTAATTTTTGCAACTGTTTATATGTGTGAGAAAATGCAACTTGGCAGTTTTAATTAAATGGTAAATTACAAGCAATAATTTGTGCAAAACTACCACTTATCCTACTTATTAGTGTGTTTGTTTGTAGCATCATGTGTAAACTTTCAACTCAGGTCAAATTGACTTAGATTTCAGATGTGGCAGATGGCCCGGGCAATTCCCAGAGTTAAAACAGACTCTTTTTCTGGGTCAGATTTTGACCAATGTGCAGACCGAACTTTCGAGGGTTTATGGTAAAAGGCCCATCTGCATACTTGCCAGGTGTTATATTTGCCAGGATAACCTTATTAACACCACAACTAACAAATGGCAGCTGTTTCAGATGGGGCCTTCTTGCAGTAAACCCTCTATGTGTTTTAAATGCATCCTGTTCTCAGATCACGGTTGCAAGAGAAACAGCAAGCAGGAGTAAGTGTTTATTAAAGACGGCTTTAGAACCTCTTGTCCTCTCTATGGAACCTGATAAGGGGCTAGTGTGGTCCACTGGATTGAGCGCTCGTCCCCCAATCCAAAGTCGTGGGTTTCGAGTCCCACTGCGGCCAACGTGTTGTGCCCTTGAGTAAGGCACTTTACCTTAATTACTCCTCTCCACCCAGTTTTTATAAATGGTACAAGCATTATTCAATGCTGGGAAAGTAACCAGACTCACGTGGCGGAGGGTGGCGAACCCCCCACAGCAAAAAACATAATACGGAGGAGTCTGGCCCAAACGATAAGGAAATAAGAGATGGCCCCACTCCGCGCACGAGCTTGCTCGCCCGATACCTTTACTACTTTAGATGGAACCTCAGATTAGCTAAGATTTGAACCCTAAAAATCGTTCTTAAAAATCTGAGAACCCAAAAAGGTTCTTAACAGATGAAAAAGGTGCTATACAGCATTCAAGAACATTTTTGGTTCGTTGAAGACCCTTACAGGGTTCCATATGATATAGAGGACAAGTTTCGAACCTCTTTCGCACCTTTTTTTCTTAGAGTGTACAGTCTACTCACATCTATTCACCACGTTTCAGTTTTCCAAGTTTCACTTTATTCAGCAAAACATATCTTACATGACATAATGTAAATACCGTATATGATAACAATACATATACAAGACGTATCATTGGAAAATGTACTAAGATGAACAGGTACGGGATATGATATTCAGGACCAGTAATGACAACCCGATAGGTCCCTTATGGTTATTACTGGCCCTGTAATCCATAAAGTAAATAACCTAATATTACAAAATTTACAAGAATTACAAACAGACTCAAGTAAGGATGATATAACGTATACATAGGTCAATATACATAACATAAAACAAACAATATATCTAAACTAACCACCTTAACGAAAATACAGGATACGGGAATTGTACAAGAAAAGACAGACTTCTCAACATTCTTGCTGAGTATGTGATATTATTGCATAATGAGGAGTACGAGGTTGAATGAGGTAGAGTTGAAGAAAAGTAAAGGAGTAGAGATAGAAACTAATGAAGAATGAAGTGCGGGAGAAATAAGACTTGGGAGTAAATTATTAATAATTATCTGTTTTATGAAATTTTTTTTTTAGTTTTGAGCTTTAAAAGTATTTTTGTTTGTATGTGTGATAGATTCTGGAGATCATTCCACAGTTTTGCGCCGTGATAACTGAATAAAGTGCTTTCAGAGGTAGATTTTGGGAGGGGAAGATAGAGTTTGTCGGCTTGTCTGGTGTTTATAGCTTTTGATTTGTCTGTTTGTGGTCAAGTAATTGCTGAAGTTCGGAGGTTAATGATTGTATGATAGCTCCAACATGAATATTGCTGTTTGAAGTTGGTTGAGGTGATCTAATTTAAGTGTTTTCAGTGAGTGAAATATGGCAAGTTTGAGTTCTTGGGGGTGGGTTTGTGCTAGTGCGCATGGCCCATTTCTGTGTGATGTTAGTTGATGAGCCGGAATGATAGTTGGTAGGGTTGCACGACTAGTCGACTATATCGCGATTCACTACTATTGCCATAGTCGCGACTACGACTTTTTGTTTTGCAATAGTCGACTAGTTGGTTTATTTCAGTGGATGCTTTGCTACACTATCGGAAGGGTCATCAACATGCACAATGAGGGAGAAGAAGTCTGTTTTTAAGCACTAATAAAATACCGACGCTTGGGATGTATTGCCTATCATTTATTAAAATGCAACAATGGAGTACAATAAATTCATGATTAGTCAAGATTTTAACTGGTCCAATTCCCCGCCTGGTTTGCTTTGACGCTGGGATGCACCCCTGAACTGCCCTGAGCTGATTGCGAATTTGCGGCTACTGGGAAATTCCCCCAATGAATAACTCAGTTTTTGACTATACTGATCTTTATTGAACTTTTTTCAGCTTCATGGACCACATTAATTTTCACTCACCTGTAATTTTTCGTAAATTTTGCATACCAGTTAGATTCAACTAATTTTATTGTTTATTTAGACTTTAATTAAAGCTAATTTGTTTGGAATTTCGCCGGCCAGGCCTGTGGGGCATGCAGCAAATGCAGGCGGCCATATTGCGAGGTACTATTTTTTTTTCATGCTAAAATACTTATTTTAGTAATTAAACACACGATCATTTGTTTGGGTGTCAATCTAGTTTGTTATTCTTAAATGAGTTTTTATAAAATAATCTGGACTTAATTACCGTTGTTATTCTTGTTTACTTGCAAATGTCAGACCCCCCTCCGATTTAACCGGAATTACACTGTGTTTACTGCCAATGTTTGGATTGATCCATTTAATTAATTGGGGTGAGGTAGTTGCTTATTGTACTGAATCAATCGGGAAAGGACACAAAAGCACTAAACAACTGCATAGAGAGAGCTGTCTCTGTGCTAATATTGACCTCGTTGCGTATATTTGGGGGTCTTTTACATATGGTTTTAGAGAGGATCAAGTAGGGAATTATCGGCGGAATCAATGGATTATTAGGCAACACTTTTTTCCATATTTTCATCATCATGATCGATTGATTGATTTATTTACACTTAGGTAAACTGGATTGGTTATCTACCAGGAACCTTTAGGTGCGTAATTACGGCGATTCGGCACATTTTCAACGCAGAATTTGATGCGAAAAAAGTTCTGATTTTGGTCGCGAAAACGCGAAATTTGCGAAAATCTGCTCGAAATTAGTGTGTTTTCTTGTGTTGTCACTCGTCAAAAGTGTGTATAATGTCCCCGACAATGTCCTTTAATAGTACCGTGAATACTGTACAACCAGTGCATGTTTTTCCATGTAGTCTGAACAAATGAAATACGCTCAAACTTCGCGAAAATTTAGACATTTTGATAGTCGCCAAGAGTTCCGTATCCGCGACTATTTGGGGGCGACTAGTCAACTACTAAAAAGGCCCATGTCGTGCAACTCTAATCTTTTAGAGGCCCAAATGATGTTACAGTAGCTAGTGTATGAGAGAACTATTGTGTGTAAAGTGATTTTAAGGTTAGTCTGGAAGGTGTGTTTTAAATCTGTAGATTTACCAATTGCGTGAGACGCTTTGGTAGTGACAGATTGATGTGTTCATTCCATGTTAGTTTTGTCGTCGATTGTAATGCCAAGAATTTGGTTGAGTGTACCTTGGGGGGGGGAAGATGCAAAGTTTGTCGGCTTGTCTGGTTTTATAAGCTGTTGGATTTGTCTGTTTGTGGAAAGTAATTGCTGAAGTTCGGAGGGAAATGATTGTTCTGATAGTCAAACATGACAGGAGTGCGTGTGAAGTTGGTTGGGTGCTCTAATTACGTGTTTGCAGTGAGTGAAATAATGGCAAAGTGTGAGTCCTCTTGGGGGTTGAGTTTG
Source organism: Ophioderma brevispina (assembly GCA_023653785.1). NCBI lineage: Eukaryota > Metazoa > Echinodermata > Ophiuroidea > Amphilepidida > Ophiodermatidae > Ophioderma > Ophioderma brevispina. The sequence continues at coordinate 9,655 of JAMKCH010085020.1, forward strand.
GTGAGTTGTTGATAGTGCGAATGGCCCATTCTGTGTGATGTTTAAGTTTGGTTGAGCCGTGAATGATAGTTGTAGGGTTGCTCGACTAAGTCGACTATAGTAGCGAGTCACGGATATGGACATAGTCGCGACTAGACTTTGTTTTTGCAATGTCGACTATTGGTATTATTTCAGTTGGCTGTTGGCTACACTATCGGACAAGTCATCAAGCCTGACACCAATGAGGGAGAAAAAAAAGTCTGGTTTTTTAAGCACTAAATCCGACGCTTGGGAGGTACTGGCCTCTCATTATATTTCAAAAATGCACAATGGAGTACAAGAAATCCATGGATTAAGTCAAGATTTTAAGATGGTCCAATTCCCGCCTGATTTGCTTTTGACGCTGGGTGTCACCCATTGCATGCCGGAGCTGATTTGCGAATCTTGCGGCTAGGCTGGGAAATTCCCAAGCAGTAAACTCAGTTTGAACTATACTGACTTGTATGACTTTTAAAGCCTCCTGACCCACATTTACTTATCACTCACCTGTACAATTTTAGTAAATTTGCATTTTTTTTTTTTTTTTTTTTAAATTAGGCTAAAATTAGCCTCTTATTAAAGCTAAATGTTTCGAATTTCGACGCCAGGCCATGTGGGCATGGCAGCTAAATGCAGGCGCATTTTATTGACCGGTAGTTGGGTACTATTTTTTTTCATGCTAAAATGACCTTATTTTAGTATTAAAACACACGATCATTTGTTGGGGGTCACATCAGGTTGTTATTTTAAATGATTTTTATAAATAAATTGACTTACATTACCGGGGGTTTTTTTGGTTTTGGGGTTTTGGGGGGGGGGTTTTTATTCTTGTTTACTTGCAATGTCAGACCCCCCTCCGATTAACATATGAATGAAACTGTTGTTTTGAACTGCCAAGTTGGATTTGATCATTTAATAATGGGGGTAGGTAGTTGCTTATTGTAAAATTACTCATCGGGAAGGACACAAAAAGCACAAAACAAAACTGCAAGAGAGGAGCAGTCTCTGTGCTGATGTGATTGACACTCTTGCGGTATATTTGGGGTCTTTTCCATTATGTTTTTAAGAGAGTCAAGTAGGGAAAATTTTCGGCTGGGATCATGGATTATTTTATAGGCAACAATTTTTCCATATTTCATCAACATGATAGATTGATTGATTTATTACATTATGTCAAATGATATATGGTTATTACCAGGACCCTTTAGGTGAGTAATACGCAGATTCGGCACTTTCAGCGCGATTGATGCGAAAAATTATTGATTTTTGGAGTTGCGCGGAAAAAACGCGAGGAAATTTGCGAAAAATCGTGCTACTGCGTGAAATTAAGTGTGTTTTCTGTGTTGTACTCGTCAAAAGTGTGTATATGTCCCCGCAATGTACTTTATCGTTACCGGGAATACGTTGACCAAAACAGTGCATGGTTTTACAGTATTTGAAACAAATGAAGTACGCTCAAACTTAGCGAAAAATTTAGGACATTTTGGAGTCCCAATCGTAGTCGCGACTATTTTGGGGGGCGACTAGTCGATCTAAAAAAAGCCCCCAAACAAAACTTTTTTTTGTGTTTTTGTTTTTTTGGGGCGTTGAAACTCTAATAGTTTTGGAGGCCCAAACCAGATGATGTTTACAGTAGCTAAGGATGGAAGAACTAGTGTTTTGTAAAGTGATTTAAGGGGTAGTATGAAGGGTGGTGTTTAACTCTGTTAGATTGATCCAATGAGTGAGACGATTTGGTAGTAGTGAACAGAGTTGATGTGTTCATTCCATGTTAGTTTGTCGTTGATTGTAATGCCAAGAAAATTGGTTGAGTGTACCTGGGGAGATGTCTGGTTATCTATTGTTAATGGTTGATTGTGATGGTGTGTGTGGAGTAGAGGAAAAGCTGTAGTTTAGTTTTGCAAAATTGAGAGAAAGTTTGTTAGCCCGGAAAAAACCAATCAGTGATTTTGCGAGTTTAATGATGCATGTGTTAAAAAGTGAATAATGTTAGAGTTTGAGAGAAAAATATTTGTTGTTATCTGCACATAAGATAGTTTTTTTAGTGGTTAGAGATGTGGTGCTGTCTTTCATGTAAATGATGAAAAGTAGGGTCCAAGGATTGAGCCTTGCGGGACGCCAACTGTGATAGGTTTGATTGTTGATGGATGGAGTGTACGTAGACTGATTGTGGCGGTTAGTAAGGTAACTCCTGAACCACTCCAAGGCTAATCCACGGGACACCGGTAATGATAAAGCTTGTGAGAAGAATGTTGTGGGCATGGTGTCGAAAGCCTTGGAGAAGATCCAGGAATTACCCCCATGGTGTGGCTGTGGAGTTTATTCTTAGTGCAAGGTTGAGGTGGTTGTTAGTTCAAGGAGTGTCATGTAAGTTGAGCGGTTGGGCCTGAAACCGTATTTGTTCAGCACCAAGAAGGTTGTTGCGTATTGAAGAAGTAGAAGACGTGGGTGTACATGTTTTAAGTAGTTCGTTGAAAAAGATGGAAGAACAGAATTTATCCGCCGCAGTAATTGCAAATGTGTATGTGCATCTGTGTTTTGTAAAATAGGAATGACTTTGGCTGATTTGAGGTCATCTGGGAAAAGTTCCGGTGAGAAGTGAGTGGTTAAATATGTGCATCCGAGGCAAAATGATTGTGATCATATGATTTGTTAGCACTCCCAGGATCTATCTTGTCCCGGTTACCAGCACTGTTACCAGGTTTCAACAAGGTGGCGAAGTTTGTTGCTTGCATTTCATCTATAGTAACTGGATTCAGAAAAATTGAAGTGCATGTGTTTTTTTGGAAGGGTTTGTTATAAATGAGTTATGGAAGGTGGAATTGTAGCCAAGTTTTTGCCCAGTAGTGAGTGGTCGTGAATGGTAAGCTATGTAAAAGTGGGTCAGTTATCTGCTTATTATTGAGAGTGAAAAGGTCAGGGAATTTTTAGATGGATACTCCTGCCTAGAAGTTGTTAAGGAATGCCGGTTTTGGGAAAGCTCATTTTGAGTTTTGAATTTGTTCTTGTTGTGTTGTTTTTTTTCATTATTCAGCAAAACATCTCTTCATGACATAAAATGTATTAATACAGTATATTATGATAACAATACTACATCATACAAGAAGGATCAATTGAAAACTGTACTAAGATGAACAGGTGGGGGATATATATCGCTTAGGACCAGTAAGGACAACCCGAGGAGGGGCGTAGGGTTATTACTGGCCTGTAAATCATAAACAAAAATATACCTAATATACAAGAATTACAAATACAAAATGACCTCAGTAAGTGGAGGATATTAAAATATTATCATCGGTCAATACATAACAGAAACAAAAACAATATATCTAAAATAAACAAAAACACTTAACAAGAAATAAAGAATACGGGAATGGACAAGAAAGAAAGACTTCTCAACATATCTTGCTGAGGTATGTCTATATTGCATAATGAGAAGTAGTGGAAGTAGAGGTTTAGGAGGTGAGAGTGAAGTGAAGAAAAAGTAAGGAGTAGAGATAGAGAAACGAGATTGAAAGAATGAAAGTGAGCGGAGAAATAGGACTTGGGAGTAACATTATTAAGAATATACTGGGTGATTGAATGTTTTTTTAGTGGAGCGTTAAAAGTATTTTGTTGTAATTGTAGTGATAGATTTGGGTAGATTTCATTCCAAAGTTTTGCGCGGTGATACTGATTTACTGAATAGGAAAAAGTGCCTTTCAGAGGTAGATTTTGGGAGGGATAGATAAGTTTGGAGGCTTGTCTGTGTATAGCGTGGTTTGTCTTTGTTTGTTGGTAAAGTAGTAATTGCTGAAGTTCAGAGGTAATGATTGTTATGATAGTCAAACATGAAAAGAGTGCATGTTTGAAGTTGTTGAGGTGCTCCTATTAAGTGTTTCAGTGAGTGAAAATAATGGCAAAGGTGAGTTCTTGGGGGTGGGTGAGGTTTGTGTGTGCGAATGGCCAATTCTGTGGGATGTTAGTTTGGTGAGTCGTGGATGATAGTTGGAAGCCCAAATGATGTTACAGTAGATAAGGTATGGAAGAAACAAACTGGGTGTTGTAAGTGATTGTAAGGTGTAGTCTGGAAGGGATGGTGTTTAACTCTGTAGAGTGTGTACAATGCGTGAGGGACGCGTTGTAGTGACAGAGTTGATGGGTTCCATGCCATCTTAGTTTGTCGTCGATTGTAATGCAAAGAAATTTGGTTTGAGGTAATGGGAGAATTGTTCTGGTATTCGATGTTAATGTTTGATTGGTGGATTGGTGTTGTGTTAGAGAAAAAAGCATGTAGTTGTTTTTGAAACATTGAGAGGAAAGTTGTGTAGCCCGAAACCAATCAGTGATTTTTGCGAATTCATGCATTTCATGTTGTTAAAAGGATTAATGTTAGCGTTTGAGGAAACTATTTGTGTCATCTGAAAATAAGAGTATTTAGTGTGTTAGAGATGTTGGTGACGTCATTCATGTAAATGATGAAAAGTAGGGGCCAAGGATTGAGGCCTTGCGGACGCCAACTGTGAAGTTTGATTGATGATGCGAGAGTGTACGTAGGACTGATTGTGAGAGGGTAGGTAAGGTCCCCTACGGAACCCCTACAAGGCTACTTCCACGGACACCGTAATGATAAAGCTTGTGAAGAAGGATGTTGTGGGTCAATGGGGCTCGAAAAGCCCTTGGAGAGATCCAGGAATTACCCCCATGGTGTGGAGTTTATTCTTAGTGCACGGTTGAGGTTGGTTTGTTGTTAGGTCAAGGCTTGCATTGTACGTTGAGGTTTGGGCCTCTAAAACCGATTGTTCATTCAAAACGAAATGTTGTGCTTAGGGAGAAACGGTAGACACTTGTGTACATTGATTTTTTCATGTAGTTTGGAAAAAAGAGGAAAGAACAGAATGGCCTGTTAAATTGCAATGTTTTGTGCATCTTGTTTTGTAAATAGGAATGACTTTGGCTGCTTTGAGTGGATCTGGGAAAAAGTTCCGGTGAGAGTGATGGTTAAAAGTGTGAATCCCAGAGGGCAAAATGATGTATCATATGATTTGTAGCAATCCCAGGTATCTATCTTGTACCGTACCAGCACTTTTACCAGGTTTCAAAAGGTGGCGAAGTTGTGCATTTCATTTACAGTAACGGGATGCAGAAAAAATGAAGTGAATGTGTTTTTTGGAGGATGTTTCATTAATGAGTTATGGGAAGGTGGAATTTTGTTAGCCAAGTTTTTGCCCAGGTTCGGCAGTGTAGTTGAATGCGTTAGATATGTCAAGGATAGTGGGTCAGTTATCGCTTATTTATTTGTGAGTAAAAAGGTCAGGGATTTATTTAGTGGATACCTTCCTGCCTCGAATATTGTTGAGGAATGTCCAGGTTTGGAAAGATCATTTTTGGTTTATTATTTGTTCTGTGTTGTGTTTTTTCTTGGACAATACGAAGATGTGAAGTAATTTGTTTTGGATTTTGTATGTTGTTTGGTTGTGGTGTGGTTTTCCTCAGGTATGTTTTGTAGAGGCCATGCGGTTGTTTGATTGACTTGGGAATTGCTGTTGTCATCGGGCTGCTTATGGTTAAGCTTTTAAGGTTTGCTTTTTGAGGGGGAATAATTTGTTGTAATGTTGGTATAAGTTTTTAATGAAAGTTGCTGTTACGCTAGGTAGGGCCTTTTCTGTGAGTATAATGTTCCCATGATTCAGTCATGTTGAGTCTACGGTTTTTTAAATGTGAGAATGTTTGTGATCTCTGTAGTCACGCTTAGTGAATGTGTTTTGTGGCTGCTTTATGCTTAAGAGATGTAATTGAGGAATATTGGGAAGTGGGATTGTATGTCAGTGACAAAATATCACTGGTATGGAGTCAGTCTGGCAGTGGAATGGGATAATTTTCAATGAGCGTGGAATGTGTTATGCGTTATTCTTGTAAAGGTCTGTTAATTTGGGAATATAGAGTTGCAAGGTGATGGTGTTATAAGTTTAATTGTGTGGGCGTGAGTGGATAATGGAGAAGATTGATATTAAAGTCGCCGAAACTATAGACTTCACGGTTGGTTTATTTAGTCAGTGGGAAGCTGCTCGAAGCTGTTGTTTAAAAATTGGGATGGTGTGTCATTGCAGTCTGTTTTTTTTTTTTTTTTTTAAAAAAAAAAAAAAATAACTCCGACGGTTATGTGCTTGGGTCTATTGTTGGGTTAATGGTGAGATTCCATTAATGAAAAGTGAATCAAATTCTGGTTAATGTTTATGTCGATGATTTTGTCTGAGAGGTGATTTTTTATGTAAAAGACAAAACTCCCCTTCTCTGCCAGGGAGTGGTCCTGGAATGTACGTTGGAGCCATTAAAGTTAGGTTGTGACTTGGTGTCAGTAAGCAAGGTTGAAAAAAAATGTAAGACAGAAAGAGGGGTGAGGTGAGCAAGGTAGTTAGTGATTTCTTCATATGATTTGTGATTTACTGCGAAAGTAAATGGAATATGGAGATGAGTCGTTGCTGGAGGATTTATTAGGTGTGAGTGTCCATCTGGTGATAGAGGGGGGCAGTCAGAACCAGGGACTGTTCAAAAACGACATTGAAATTGCAAAGGTTTTCTGAAATTTTAGAGAGAAAAAAATTTTTTTTTAAAAAAAGAGCCACGCGGTGATTGAGCATAATAAATTATAAAAAAGTGACTATAAATTTTGTTGGGCTTGTAGAAGATATGAAGTTTAAAGTTTATCAATCGATTTCAAGGATAACATTCTATTGTGTTTCAAAAGAAAAAGATGTTTGCATCCTCACTTTTCTTAACGGTGAGCCAGTCGAGCATGTTTTGTATGTGGTAAATGGCAATAGCACTAGCAGCTTTTGCGACCCGCTATGGACCCGTCTTTCCCATATCTAGGCGTTTCTTATCAGTTTTAAAAAGCACCAAGACATGCGGCCCAGGGCCCGATTGTTAAGTATTCCAAGAACACCATATTTTAATGAAAAGTGTCCAAAGAAAAGCTCGTTGGATGTGTGGAGCAAAAACATTACCAATTTTGGTCTGAACTATAAATAATTGTACAAAGACTCTATGGGACATACAACAGTGGCAAGCACAAAGGTAGGATGTGCCCCACACCACAGTTGGTTTGCCCTCTCGGGGGAAAAGATCCCTTACACAAAGAATCAAATTGTTTTAAAGTCTACATTTAGGTCAGTACTTGCTTGAATGAAAAACATTATGTATGGTCCATAAGGGGAAAATTATTTATTGTGACCTGACTCGGATCCTTTTCACAACACCTCTGGCTTACAAAATCATATTAGCCCTTTGATTTTTAAAAACAGATTGGTAATACTGCATTGAGATTTACATGGGTTTTTGGTGTCAAGTCATTTAATCAAAGTGAAAAACTTGTATAAAATTAAAATTGGGTCATCCTCCTTTAATTAAGTTTGTGGTGTTAATATGCAACGTAATACCAATTTTAGGAAGTTAGTTCTTTTAAACCTGATTATGGTTCTTCTAAGTATCAGTTTTGAAAGGTTGTAATTAAAATTCTATCTGCTTTGGGAAAGTCTGTTTGTGGCCAGGTATTATTTCTGCAACTTGCAGTCATTATTCCAATCATTTAACCTGGCGTGTTAGGTATGTAAATTGCTGATGCATTTTATTTTAAAGGGGAATTCGTGATCCACAATCTCATCTCCCCGATTACTAAAAAAGGATTTTATATCATCTGAACTGTTAGCCTTAGTATACATGTGTACATAAATCTTGAGTAATTTGTAATCGCAGTTTGTATTTTATTCACAGCATAGTGGCACAAGGGGACCGGGGAAACAAGATTTGCTTACTAACCAAAACTGCAAGATTGGAAATAAACTAAATTTGTGAATAGCTTTCAAGGATATTAGTGAACGAATAAAAAAAGAAGGTGCGGTATAACAAAATGAACCTTTAAAATTTATTCATTCATAATAATGTCTTTTAGGTATAATAGTATAAGTGCTTTGAGATAATCATATTAGATGTTGGATGATATAAATGATATTTATCCATAAATTATCCACTAAACATTGGATGAAAATTTGAATTTGGCCCAAAAGCCCCAAACCTTACTTAAGTTTTTATATAACCCAAGGAAGATGAATTCAATGTACCTAGGACAAGAAGAAAGGACCCAATTACTAAAATAAAAAATAGTATTACTCTGAATAAAATGCTCTAAGATGAAATTAGTTTAACAATGCACAAACATATTTATGGACGAATTAAACTAAAAATAGATATGAAACTATTGAAACTAAGTGCTCTAACCAACTGGGAAATCCCCAATTAAAATTTTCATATGATATTTATTATCGCAGCTGTGGAATTTTATTTCAATTTTATTAGTTACTGCAAAGTTTAGATTAGTTTGCAATCATATCAGATATTATTTTTAGGTCCAATATGCTCATGAACTTTACATATGGACTACATTAGCAGTTTCTGTCATGAATGTTGCATAGTTCATTCATTTCACAGGTTGTTTGATTTTGGTTCTTGCCTGAACATAGTAAAAAAAGGGCCTATGTAATCAACTGTTTCGGATTGTGTATGTGGACATTTGGTTAGAGTTTTATTTAAAAAACTTATCTGGAGTCTGTAGGGGCAAGTATGCACTTTCAATTTGGATGTTAGGAGGGGCAAAATATTCTTAACTTAATTAGATTTTGAGGCAACATATGTTATGTGTAGCTAATTTGCATAAGGTTTGCAAAAAAAGTTTTTTTTAGTTACGGACTGCTAAAGGCTATATATAGGATGGGACCACCACCTCTTCACTTCGGCACATAGTTACAAAGTTACATGAAATTCATTAAGCAAATTGCATTATTTTATGCCAAAATTAAAAATATAATGAGTAATGTCACAAGGATGACAAAGTTAAATTAGGTCCCTTTGAGTCAGGATTTAGTTTTGTATGCGACCCAAGGGTTTAATGTAAAGTATCTAAACCATTCGGTTGCTTTTTGTGCGTGATGCTCAGGTTTAACGTGTGTATACAATAGAGAGCTGATGGTGGTGCTTACCAATGGAGGTCAAGGTCATGTAAGATCATTCTATGCTTAGTGCCCCATACTGATTCTACAATGGATAGCGGGTCTGAATTGCCGGGCACAACAAGAAGTTGCTTTTTACCTTGGCATTATTGGCGGGAAAACACTGCCACACCTGTCAAAGTTAAAGGAAGGAATGTTGTGATAACAATAGAACATTGTGTGGAATATGTGCACAAGCAGGTGTAATTGCATTGTTTCCAGCCATATTACCAAGATAGGAAAGCAACTTCCTGTCGTGACACTGGCGGACCATGTCAACTGTTGCGGCTGTTACCGCTATCCATGTGTAGAGGTCAGTGGTGAGTGCCGCCTAACATTCATCCACATGAATCCTATTCTTAGGCCTACAAATGCTATGATTTTGTCATTATATACATTTTACCATGTATCACCATTCTCATATAACAGATGACCTATTGGGGGACCGTTCATTTATGGAATCAAAAATAGAAAAAACTGTGTACATTAACAGGTCCACCAACATATTAGTGAGGTAAAATCCTAACATTTGAAAGAATCCCTAACACATTAGTGTTTTGTTTTACCCTTTACCAATAATATCCAGGAAGACTAAGCTATATAAATGGCCCTATAGCACACATAATGCTCGAAAATCAAATGTGGCACATCTAATTCAAAACGATCCATTGGAAAAAAACAAAAAAAATTGTTGAGCTCTTTATGATGACACATTTTTCAAAACAAACGAGGAAGAATGGACCCCGGGTGGCAAACTTACAGATTGCAACAGGTAGCTATATGGGGGTACCAACATAGAAGATGCATGAAATTCATTCAATACCTTTTAAATGTTTTGCCTTTCATCCATAAAATGTGATAGATTTGAAGCTATTAGGCCTGTGTGTAATTTATCATAGATCTGTCAGAAACACCCTGGGTGGGAATTAAGATGATTCCTCCCAATGATTCAATGAAACCTTAGGACAGTGACCCCACCGCCCAGCGGAAAGCCATGAGGAGGAAAATAAACTGTAGGAGCTGACCTTAAAGCACGCTTGCGAAGCCAAATCATGTGTTTGGTATGGGGTCGGGCTGGTGTGTGTGGTTGTTTGTGTTGTGATTGTTCTACAGAAAAAAAAATTAGTTAGGCCCATTGTAAACATGGAAATAGAGAAGACGTGACACATATGGGGATTTGTTTTCCAAGCAGTGCTGGCTTTCACCGTTAGCTAAAATATTTACTCATTCCCAAAAAAAACACAGTTCAGTCCAGTAAGTAAACGTTGATGTATTATTATGAAATGTATTGATTTTGGTGTATCATAAAAACAAAAAAAACAAAAAAAAAATAATCTTAAAAAAACAATAGGGAGGGGATTGTATTTTTAAAACACTCAAATGAAAAAGTTACCTGGAACTGAATGTGCTTAGGGGATATGTTCTATTGGCTTCATAGTGGGTGTTGGGTTAGGGCAAAAGCCGCCCGTTTCCTTCAAAATTGACACAAGAATTTGGTTTAAGAAATTTCAACGGTTTGGCGGAGAAGAAAAGGAGAGAGAAGGGAGAGAGACAAACAGTATTGATCCAAATAATATTATTATTTGTCCCACAGCCCATTGGTGAGGGCTCCTGCCCTATTTTCACAGCAGGGAGGATGGAGGGAAGTTTCTTCGCCCCCAAAATAAGAAACCACATAATTCTGTATCTGGAGGGGCCGACACTCAAATAAAAGTTAAAGCTAGAAACCCAGCCGACGTTTTGCCAACATGTATTAAGCCCAGAGATTGTTATGAGTCCAATCCCACAAGCACAGTTGTGGGGACTAAAAGGTCAGGTGATTTCCCACAAAAATCATATTCTTAAAACATAAAACCCTGGCTTGTACACTAATTTTAGCCTACAGACATTAGTCTTAAGTAAGTAATTTCTACAAAGCTTGAAATGTCCCTAAGTATTGAAAAACATGTTGTTTCGTAATTACAAGAATGGGTTACATTGCAATGCATTATGGGATTGGTTCAAAAACACCCTTGGTTCTATCTAACCCAACTGGAAAAATTGCCAACCAAAGGAGATAAACATCTGGAGAAAGGAAGGGAAAACACATTACACTGTATTCTTATGACTTAAAGCAAGCTGTGTACAGGCCAAACAAATGTGTTAGGAGGCAAGGGCACAATGGGGTAAGCGTATGGTAGGTGGTAAAACAAGCGAAGGTCATTGCTTTAAGCCCTAAGTCAGCAGTTGTCGAAACATGTGGCCTCATTTGTGTTCTTCATTTTTCCTCTATTTGAGATTATTGCTGGATTGTAATGGGTTTTTATAGACAACTACCATTAGGATGGTTTTTTATAATTTTGAGCAGGTTTTATAAATTAACGCAACTGATTTTATTATTCTTGAATGGCCTTGGACAACAACAAGTGATGGTGTTGTTTCCCATTTTTTTCACATTTCACCAAAAGGTGATGACTTTGTTGGATGTGAGTCGATTTGAATAAAATGCCGGGGACAATTTTTTTTATACTTATTAAAAAAAAAGAAAAAAATAAAAAAGATAAAAACAATATTTAAATCAGTAAGAGGAAAACACTATGGCATCCCTTATTAATTTTTGCCATTACATTTTTTTTTATATTGCTAATTTGAGCATTTGGTCAGATTTTTTGTACAAGTCATCAAAAAAATAAACTGACACTTTGGTTAAGGTATGGTGATATTTCTCTGGCCACCAATTGCTTTGGCATAAAAAGTTATCCAAAATACTGGGGATGATGTTCACATCCAAATGTTATACGTATACTTTAAAACTGAAAGGGGATAAAATTGATTATGGTAGAAATAATTCGACGCTACAAAAAGGAGGTTGGATATGCTTTAGGGAATTTTATGATCACGGTTGGTGGCAATGGGTGAAATAGAACACCCTTCTCTGCAAAAAGCTTAAAATTACATGTAGAAAGTCATTAAACCGATACATTGTGAATTTCACAGGCCCCGGTAGTCAGTCAGTCAATGTGGGAGAATTATTGCTAACAAGCGCCCGGGAAAGGGAGTCGGCAACAAGAAGTTCAAAGAAATCCTATGAAGATAATGAGATCATGATTGGAACCAGCCATTGATTTGCAGACACCAATAAAACCCTATATAATACTACAAGTTATGCTAGTTGGCTCCAATTAGAATGGAAGGTCGGTGAAAAAGGTGCAGAGGCCAGCAGCGGTAATTGGGCTGGACAACGGTTTAGAAATCACATCTTCGATTGGGTTTGCGAGCCTGGTAGTACCTTTAAGCAGTACAGTTATTACAAAATAACCCAGTGTAAACCGCAAGCGAAGAGGCAAATTGCTGCGTGTGATTAATGAGAGGGAAGAGAATAAAAGAACCAAGAAGGACAAGGAAAAATCATTTTCGCTATATTGAAACATAAAAATGGGGCTAGGCTGCCCATCAACGTGAACTGCGGAACCAATTCGGCACGTTCCGCATTTTGTTATTTTTATTTGCTCTAACAGCAGAGAGCGTAATTGGAAAAAAAAGAGTTTCCGACAAACCTGAATTTTATTAAAAATAGGGTGTTGGAATTAATGCCTGGCTTAGCCCCTTGGTTATTTGTGGCGGAGGGGGTATTTACCCCATCCATAACTTCTAGTCCTAACATAGTTATGTAAAGACACTCCCCTTTCTCTGCCAGTGAGTGGGTCCTGGGATGTACGTGTAGCCATTAAGTGAGGTGGTGACTTGGTGTCAGTAAGCCATGTTTTCTGAAAATGCTAAGACAGAAAAAGATTGGTTTGCGGTTGATCAGGTAGTTAAGTATTTCTCTTCATATGAATTTGTGATACTGCGACAGTTGAAATGGAATATGGAGAATGAGTCGTTGCTTGAAGGATTTATTAGTGTGTTGAAGCTGTCATCTGTGTGATAGCAGGAGTCAAAACCAAAACTGTTCTCAAAAAGAGACTTGAATATTGCCAGGTTTTCTGAAAATTTTAGAGAGAAAAAAATTGTTTTTTTAAAACTCGAGCACTGCCGGTATTAGAGCATAATAAATCTAAAAAGTGACTATAATTTTGTTGCGCTTGTAGAGATGATTGTAAGTGTAAAGTTTCTCAATCTGATTTCAAGGATAACATCTATTGTGTTTCCAAAAGTATCAGAGGTTTGCATTCCCTCACTTTCTTCCCGTTTGACATAGAGAATGTTTTTACTGTGAACATGGCAAATAGGCAGCTTTTTGCTGACCCGCTATGGACCCGTACTTTTTTCCACTATCTAAGTCTGTTTCTATCAATTACCAAGAACACCAAGACTGGGCCCATGAGCCCGATGTTAACTCTCTTCCCAAGCACGACCATGATTTTTACTGAAGTGTCCAAATAAACTGATTTGATGTTGTGAGCAAAAACTACCCAATTTTGGTCGACCTATAATAATTTTTACAACGCATACTTCCTATGGACACATACAACAGTGGCAAGCACAATGTAGGCATGTGCCCCCCCCCTCCCCAGTTTGGTTTGTCCTCTCGGGGGAAAGATCCCTTCACAAGATCACTACATGTTCTTAAAGTTCTACATTTTAGGTCAAGTATCTTGCTTGAAACATTATTTATGGTCAATTTAGGGGAAAATTATTTCTTTTGCCCTGACTTCGGATCTTGCACACACCTCTGGCTTACAAATCATATTTTAGAGCCCTTTGATTAAAACAGATTGTAATATTGGCATAAAGCTTTAACATGGGTTTTGGTGTCAAGGGTCATTTAATCAAATTTGAAAACTTGTTATAATTAAATTGGGTCCTCCATCCTCCTTATTTAGTTTGGCGGTGTTAATATGCAACTAATACCAATTTTATAATTACGTCTTTTATAACCCTGCTTATGGTTTCTTCTCTTCTTTCTAGTATCATTTTTGAAAGGTTTGGTAACATTCTATCTGCTTGGAAGTCTTGTTGTGGCCATCATTTATTTATTTCTGCACTGAGTACATTTTCAACATCATTTTAACCTGCTTGTTAGGTATGAAATTGCCTGTGGCATTATTTTAAATGGGGAATTTGGCGTGATCCACATCTCATCCCCCGACTTACCTAAAAATTTGAGATTTTTATATCAATCTGAACTGTTTTAGCCTTAGTATCCATGTGTACCAAAATTTGCGTACATTGTAATTCGCAAGTTTGTATTTTATCACCGCATATTTGCCACTGGGACCGTGGGGAAACAGCATTTTGCTCATAACACAAAAACTGCAAGATTGGAATAACTAAATTTTGTGAATAAGCTTTTCCCTCAAAGGATATCTAGTGACCCATGATAAACAGAAGGTGCTGGATCACAAATGCACCTTTAAAAATTTATATTCCTTCATCATCATGTCTTTTAGTACATATAAAAGTGGCTTTTGGATTAATCATATTAATGATGGTGTATGACGTATAATGATAATTTAATCCATAAATATCCACTAACAATTGGATAAATTTTAATTGTTGCCAAAGGCCCCAAACCTTACTTAAGTTTTTTATATTACACACGGAATATGAATTCAATGTACCTAGGACAAGAAGAAAGGACCCATTTACTAAAATAGCACTAGTCTCTCTGAATAAAATGGCATAAGATGAATTTAGTTTAACAATTCACAATACATATTTTATGTACGAATTCAAACTTAAACTAGATATGAAATATATTGTAATAATGCTAAATCAACTGGGAAATCCCAATATTAAAATTTCATATTATATTTATTTTATAGCATCTGTGGAATTTAGTAATTTATTAGTTCCGCAGCGTTATAGATTAGTTGGCCACTGCAATCTCAGATATTCTTTTTAGGTCCCAAGAGGCTCATGCATCCATATTTGACACATTAGCGGTTTCTTCATGAATGTTGCCTATTCATTCCCTTCAACCGTGTTGTTTGATTTTTGTCTTGCCTGAACATAGTTAAAAAAAGGCCTATGTCATCACACTGTTTTCTGTATGTGTATGTGACATTTTTGATTAGGTTTTGATTTAAAACTTATCTGGAGTTCTGTATGGGCAAGAGCATTTCAATTTGGATGGGAGGGCAAATATTCTTCCCTTATTAGATTTTGAGGGCAGAAAATTGTTATTGGTGTAGCTAATTTGAATAGTTTAATTCAAAACAGTATTGTTTAAGTTTACTGACTCTGGCACTGTCAAATTCTATATTAAGGATGGGACCACCACCTCATTCACTTTCTAATCACATCTGTTACAAGTTACATTGGAATATCATTAAGTCAAATTTGCCTATTTTTATGCAAAATTAAAAAATATAATGTAGTAACCTGTCACAAGGAATGACAAAGGTAAATTTAGGTCACTTTAGGTCAGTATTTTGTTTTGTATGTCGAACCAAGGGTTTAATGTCAATTACTCTAACCATTCGTGGCAGTGATGGCTCCGGTTCCTACTTGTGTAATACAATAGATGAGCTGATGTGGGGTACAATGTGGGAGGTCAAAGGTCCAGGTAAGATCATTCTCTGTTATGCCACATACTGATCTCACAATGGATAAGGATAAATGCTGTCTGAGTTGCCGAGTGTCACAATACACAAGAAGTTTCATTTTCAACCTTGGTAATATGGCGGGAACATGCATACACCTTTGTCAAAGTTAAAGGAATTTTGTATAACAATAGAACTCTGTGTGGGAATATGTGCACCATCAGTTGTATTCCATTGTTTCCGCGCCATATTACCGAAGGTAGAAAAGCCACTTCCTGTTGTGACCTCGGCGACCATTCAACTGTGCGGCTGTCCCGCTATCGCATGTGTATGAGGTCCATTGGTTAGTGCAGCTCACATTCACTCACATGACTCCTTATTTTCTTAGGCTCTAAATGCATATTGATTTTTGTCAATTAATATACTGTTACCATGTTCTCTCCCTCTCTCAATCTCCATCTAATCAGATGACCTATTTGGACCCTGTTCCTTTTCCTTTTTTTTATTATGGAATCCAAACTAGAAACCTGTGTACATACAGCTTTCCATCCAACAAACACTTCCACCACCCACATATTAAGTGAGTAACAATCTACCATTTTGAAAGAAGTCCATAAAACACTTTATGTTTTTTTTTACCACCTCACAATAATATCCAGGAACTAAGCTTACTATCAATGGCCATAGCACACTAATTGGCTCGTAAAAAATCAAATGCAAATCTCAATCCTCAAAAAACTATCCCCTTGAAATTGACATTTATGAGACAATTTTTCAAAAACAAACTGAGAAATATGAGGTGGCAACTCAGATTGCACCCCCTTTAGTTAGAGCTTATATGGTGTAACAAACATAAGAAGATTCCTGAAAATTTACATCCAATCCCTAAATGTTTTGCAGCCTTCATCCATAAATGGTGATGATTTGAAGCTATTAGGTTAGGCCTAGATGTATTTAAAAAACAACATAGATCTGTCAGAACAAAAAACCCTGGTTGGAAATTAGATTTATTCTTCCCATTTATTCAATTAAAAAAACCATTAGGAGAGACATTTCTTTTTAATTTGCGGAAAATACTGTAGGAGCCTTGACCGCAAGCTACGCTAGGGAAAATCATGTGTTTTTTGTATGTGGGTGTGATTGTTCTAAGAAAAATTATGTTTATGGCCCTTGTAACCTGGCTAATGGAAGCGTTACAACATAACTGATTTGTTTCCAGCGTGCTTGCTGGTCAGGCTTTCAATCATCAATCAATTCACCGTGGCGCTAATATACTCATGTCTGTCCCAAAAACCAGTTCAGTTAAGTAAACGTTTAAAGTTTAATATGAACATGATTCGTTGCATTCTTGGTATCATACTACTTCTTAAAAAAATAGGGGATGTAATTTTTAAAACACTGGCAAATAAAGTTACCTGAACTGAACTGTGCTTTCGGGAATCATGTCTATTGCTCATAGTTTTGTTAGGCAGGCCGCCGTTTCCTTCAAAATTTGACAAGAATATTTGGTTAGAAATTCAATTTGGAGGAGAAAAGTAATTGCTCACATATATATTGATTGTCCCCCATTGGTGAAGGGATACTGACCACGATTTCAAAGGGAAGCTGGAGGAAGTTCTTCGCCCCAAATATAACCACCTAATTCTGGTATCTGGAGGGTATCTGGAGGGGGGGGGCCGACACTCAAATCCAAATAACAGTAGAAACCAAGCGTGACAGTTTGCAAAAAACAAAATTGTCATTAGCCCAGAAGATTGTATGATCCATCCCACACCCAACTGTGCACAAAAAATCCAAACCATTTTGGGACTAAGTGAAGGGTCATGTGATCCCCACAAAAATCCTATTTCTTAAATACATTAAAAAAAAAACACGCCGGGCTTTTGTTTAAACAAAACTCATTTTAGCTCAAAGACATTAGTACTGTAATGGTAATTTCAACTAGTTCTAATTTCTCTCTCTTTCCTAATTCTAAAAACCATATCTTAAATGTCCCCTAAAAGTACTGAACATCTGTTTAGTAATCCCTATGGGGTACATTTGCCAATGCATTTGGGCTTGGGTTCAAAACAACCCTCTGGTAATTACCCAACATTGAAAAAATTTCCAACCAAAGGAGATAAACATCTTGCGAAAACACATACATACACTGTATTTCCTTTATTAAAAAATGACATTATATAAAAGAATTAAAAAAAACAAAATGGTGTTAGGAGCCATGGGGTAAAACCGCGAAGGTCATGCTTTAAGCCATAAGTCAGCATTTGTCGAACATGTTGCCTCCATTTTGTTCTCATTTTTTTTTTTCCTCTATAATTGAGATATTCTGGTGTAATGTGTTTATATGCCAACTACCCTTATGAATGGTTATATTTTTGAGCATGTTTTAATAAATTAAGTCCACTGATTTAAAATTATCCTTGAGTGGCCATTGACACCCAACAAGTGAATGGTGTTGTTTCCCCTTTTTTCACATTTCACCAAGGTGACTACTTTGTGGGATTGCAGGTCGATTTATAAATTCGGGACAATTTTTTTTAATACTTGTCTTATATTTTTCTTTAGAAATTAGAGGAGAAAAACATAGAAATCATTAAGTAGGAAAACTATGGCATCAATCCCATCATTTGCCATTACATTTTTTTCTCATCTTGCTTAATTTGATTCATTTTGGGTTCAGAGTTGTTACAGTCAAATTCATCAAAAAAATAAACTGACCACTTTTGGTACGTATGGTTATCTGTTCTCCTGGCACATGCTTTGGCATAAAACAAGTTTATTAGTTACTTCCAAAATACGGGAATTATGTTCCATCAAATGTGTAATAACGTAAACCTTTAAACTGAAAGGGATACATTTGATATGGTAGAAATTAGACGCTAAAAGGAGGTTGGATATGCTTTTAGGGAATTTTATGATCAAGTTGGTGCCATGGTGTGAAATAGAACACCATTCATATCTGCAAAGCTTAACTTACCTGTAGAAAGCCAGTTAAAAAACCGATACAATTTTGTGAATTTCAACAGCCCGTTGTCATTCACAGACGTCATTTGGCGATTTTTGCTAACAAGAGCCTGAAGGAAGTCGGCCGAAGTTCAAAGCAATACCTAATTAAGCTAATGAGATCATTGATTGAACCAGCCATTGATTTGCAGACACAATAACGCCTATATAATTACTCCAAGGTTAGTGCATAGTGGCTCCAATTAGATGACAGTCGGTGAAAAAAGGTGTCAGAGGCAGCAGCAGCAAAGAGCGTTAATTGGTCTGGCCCTGGTAGAATCAAGAACACACCGTAAGATCTTGCTGGGTTTGGCTAGCTGTTTTCCTCTAAGCAGTACATGTTTCTCTTACAATAACCAGTGTAATACCAAACCGCGCGAAGCACATTGCTGCTGTGATAAAATGAACAACTAAAATAACAAGACGACAGGAAATCATTTATAGCTTATATTGAAACTAAAAACCTGGGGCTAAGGCTGCGCATCCACCGTGAATGCGGAAGAAACCCATTCGGCAGTACCGCAATTTTGTGTATGTTATTTTCTCCTCAACAGCAGCGAGCTGTAATTGGAAAAAAGTAGTTCCGACAAAACCACCTGATTTTATAAAAATGGGTGTTGACATGTATGGTAAGGCCCTACTTTGCCTTCTGCCCGTTGGTTAATATTTGCGATGTATTTCACACCCCATCACCTAAATTCTCATATCTACCATAGTCTGAAAGATCTCTGGTTCCTCCCAAGATCAAGTTTAAGGTATCAAGCTAAATAGCGAGACATAGGTCTGCAAGACAAGAGCCGTTTTTCAGGCCATTCCAAAATTCAATATTGGCACAGTTGTGTCGGTGCCGTAACTAGCACACTTACCTTGGCTAAAACACTTGATCTTTACACGTTCCAGACAAATAAGCTCCAAATGAAAACCGTTTTCCTTTCCCTTGGCTTGTAAAGTGGCCAAACTTGTGTTTGCCATTTTGGGTAGATTTCGGAAAGGGTTTCAAAGCTGATTATACTCACCCTACCTAACCCCCCTCCCTCAAGAGATGCGATTTTAGTTCAAAACATTAAATAATATACCTTGGGTAAAGGAGCATTGAATTTGTTTACGTTGGTGTAAGAGCACTTACGACGGCCTTTCCTTGTGACCTTCAAGTTTGTTGGGAGGTAAAAAGTCGACTAAATAAGTGGGCTGTTTAGATAACTTTTGATGTGTGGCACTTTAGTGTGTACCACCACAAGTATTGTTTTAACAAAGATTTGGCAAATTTGTTATCAAGAAAAAGGGAAATTTTGTGTTCTGGCCCATATTAAAAAGTTATGTATGATGCAGCAGCCCATTTTAATTGCGCAGTAGGTGTATGATAACTTTAACCCATCAGAGATAGGAACAAGTTTAAAAGGTTTGTCATATATGGGGTCATATTTGATTGGTTACTCGAGAGGTAGTTTTCCTGTTTTAACTTTAAGAAGGATTATGCTGTTTTAATTATCTTAAATCTTATATATCTTACATCGATTTTTAAATTATTAAGAGACTTCTTATCTTACCATCGAGAGGAGTATCCCTTGGTTTTTCATTGGATAATCAAACCCAAACAACCGGAATTTACTGACTAAACTAGATCTATCCCATCCCGTATCATAGATCATACCCTCACGAGCGAGCCGCGTCTGCACACTGCACGCACTCGTCTCATGTTCCTGTTTTAACGAACTGCGCATTTGTTAACCAACTGTCATCTCCTTCCCATAAACCTCCAAATTTCTTCAAAATTTTTTAAAAAAACAATCCAAATTTCTTTCTGCTTTATAAGGTATTTTTCACTATTTTTACTACCCTTCCAAAAAAAATCCTCAACACACACCACTGCTTCTAAAATTCCAATAAATAATCACTATCAAATCAACTGCACTATCAACAAATCACTAAACAAAATCACTGCTCAACATCACACTAACCCCATGCTCTCAACTTAATATTACCAAATTTCCCCATCTACTTGCCCGCTAACATCACACTGCTCTAATTCCCCACTGAGAATACATCGCCTCACTCACGACTTCTCAATCACTCTTAAAATCACTTCAAATCACAGTCTTCGAATCAATCACTCACTAATCAACCAATCACCTTAAATCACTTTCTACTTCATCTCAGATTATACCCCCTCGCCCTCTCTCACTTATCAAGCATCACTATGCAAACTCAACTTCTCTGACAATCTAGCTTCTAACTCCCACTCCCCTAATGACAGTACCTCCACTTCATCTAATAACTTACCTGCTAATTTCGCTTCGGAGTTTCGCTCTGAAGAATCTCCCTACAGACCCAATCACGTTACTTCACCTTCTTGGCATAAACACGAAACACGATTTACCCTCGCATCCCACAGTAACGCTCAATCACTCGATCTGTCTAAATCGTACGTGGGCATCACTGCTCTAATTCAAATCAACTGGGCTTATAAATAAATCTTATGACATAAGATCACTCACTGCTCTAATTCCCCCATTTCCTTCCCTCCACTACAATGAGGATAAAGTCACTCACATGTCACTTCTCTAATGTCGCCCTATGTCCGGATAGTGGAGAGGGAATGTGCGGAAACAATAAAGAGGGGGTGACAGGGGGCATGTCTATAGGAGGAGAGGCAGTAAAAAGGGCGGGAGGACAGAATGGACTGGACAGAGAAATAGCAAGAAAATTAATAAGCAAAGAGGAGATAAGTGGAGTCCATTAAGAGAGTAGCAGCGTAAGGATGCGCAGGAAGAGAGGATGAGAAACAAGAGGAGCTAGGCACTCACGGTCAATATAAGATTCGGCGAGGTAGATGGGGAGGGAGGAAAAATAGAGAGGCAAAGTGAAGACAGATCAAGGGGCAAGTGAGCTCGGAATTGGATAGAAAGGACAGCAGAATAGTGACGAACAAAAAAAAGATGGGAGGGGGAAGGGGAGGGAGTGGGAGACGGCTGGAGGGGTAGATGGAAGACAGTGAGGAGGAATGGCTGCTCCTAAAATGTGAAGGCAGACAAGAAGACAGTGTGAAAAAGAGGGGCTCGGATGGGCGATGGGTGGGGGGGAAAACAGCCAGGAAGGAAAGAATGACAGGGTGGGATAGAAGCAATAAGGAAGCGGAAGAGGTAAGACGAACGGCGGTGCGACTAAGGCCCCGAAACGACGGTCATAGCGTGAGAAAAGGACGGAAGGACGAGTTGAGGGGTAAAAAAAGAGAGGAAAACGGTGGGGGAAGTGGCCAAGGAATAGGAAAGAGGGGAAGAGAGGTAGCAGGGGAGTGGAGAGGACAATGGTAGGGTAGGGAAAGGGTTAATCTCCTCTCTTAAAAAAGTATAACGACTTTGGGAAAGAGTCGAGAAGTCGATAACAGCATGACGAAAGATGACCCAAAGGATGGGAGAGAAGGACAGGGGGGTTAAAAGGCAAAAGGATAAAAAAGGATAAGCGGAAAAAGGGAGCTAGAAAGGAGGAAGGTTGGCGGCGCAGAAAAAATGAGGGAGGAAGAGGACAGTCAGGAAAAGAGAAGATGCGGTAACGAAACTAATAAATAAGAAGGGGGGGGGAAACAGAAGTGGTTAAGAATGATAAAAGGATGAAATGGGGGGATGTGCGACGGTAACGAAAGAAAGTTAACATAGCAAGACCAAAGTCGAAGAAATGGGGGAACAGAAAGAATAATGGACTGAGAAAAGAGGTAGAAGTGGTGGGAAAACGAAAAAAAGATAGAGCTGAAAAAAAAAAGAGCTGGCGGAAAAAAAAGGAGGGGGTCGACCCGCTCTATTTTGGCGGTTTTTAGCAGTGTTGAACCGAGTTGGAAAAAGATTTCAGCATTAATCGCTCTCACCTACACTTAAAGACTTTAAAAATAATCAAATTGGTTCTTTAATCAGAAAAGCATGATTTTTAGTGCCTTTTTATTTCAAAATTTCTTGTCGCGAAAATCATTGTCACCCTTGCACGCATTTAAAACAATAAGGCCATCTCCGTCCTTTACCGTAAGTTTTGTTGTTTTGTGATCACCCTTATAATTTTTCTTTAGGCCATATAGGTTTGGGGTGCTTATTTTGGTTCTGCTTGGGTATGATCAAATGGTTATTAGGTGAGTTTTTGAGGTGACATACGGATTATATCAAATCTAGATGCTGTATCTGGGCTCAGGACAGATTCCTCGACTAGATATAATCCGTATCACCCAAACTCCGCCTCAATAACTATGTTTTATGGCATTTTTGTGCAATACCACCGTGCGATACGCGTACCGCCCAAGCACTGACAACAATACGCAAAATATTGGGCATTCGGCTCTGCAACTCCGTCAGCAAATACCACCCCCGTTTTTTTTTAGTTATGATGCCATTTTTAAAACTATTTTTGTCCAAGCCAGCAGCTTCCTGCATAATAATAATCATATTGAATTGCTTTTTTCGGCTGATAACAGAAATATCGCCTCCGCCAAGAAATATCAGGCGCGTCTTCGACTCGCCCGCTCTTTGATCTAGGCTCGGCGATTTTTTCTGTATCAACCTCAGACATCCAATATTATATAAATATCATTTAATGAGCCAATCAGAGATACTGGTAAGAAAGGTGTATACCTCCGAGGGCCCAAAGCGTGATAAGTTTATTTTGCAATGTAGGAGAAAACTACAATGTGGGAAGGGGAAAAGGTTTGAATTTAAATCTCTGCCAAGACTTTGGTTGAGATTGCCTGCTATCGTAATTGTCCCTATTGAAATTATGCTTTTAATAAATCTTATTACATAAAGATTGGTGTATTTCGGCTTATTCACTTTGAGTGTGATCTAATACATTGGTAGCATTCCAATATGACAAAAAAATAGTTCACAAAACAATTGAAGCACTTTCATTCTGGGACATTCTCATGTCTCTTCAAACTTCATTTCTCAAAATTAAAGTCAAGGTCACACATCAGTGTGTTTAAAATCGGGGACTTATACCTCTAGTCTCATGCTTATACTCATTGTAAAACTACGCTAATGACACCTCTATGGAAAAAAGTTGCAAAAAAATTGCATTCTCCAACAACAGACTTCATAAGGGTAGGCTGAGTCCACCTTGTTACCAAAACATGTGTGCCTCTTTGTGTGTATATACATCTGTTTCTTTCTAATTTTCTTGACCATCCGAAAAGCATAAATCCTTTACACCAGAAATCCCATTGTAATATATTTTGACTTTATATGTCAGAGAGATTAAAATGCAGATGTGCCGGCGTTGCGGGGCGCGAGGGTGAGCATGTTATTCTTGCAGTTAATTTGGATCACGCAGACCCTGCTTTCAACGTTTCAACCAACTCAAATAATTGGCTTAAAATGAGACGTCTTCATATTAAAGTGTGGGCAGTGTGCAAAAAAACCTGTCACTGCATTGGCACATTTTATTTGAAGAGTGCCAGGCTCAAGAATTCTTTTGATTATTGGTTGGCTGTTGTTTTCTCTCTCCATGCATCACTTACCACGCACCATTGACGTAAGCCAAACACATCTGCAGGCACCAGTCAGTTAATGACCCGCTACCTATTTTGCCAAATTGTCTAATTACCGTGAATTTTTCAAGCATAATTGAGACTCGCTATTTTCTTTTAGAAGAGGTCAACATGGTTTCTCTCATGTTTGTATTAATGTACAAACAACCTGATCCCTGTCTCCACACCAGGCCATTGTGATGCATCATTTTAATTTATTCTACTAAATCTCGCATTATCTATCATCAGCCTTCTATAGAACATGTCCAAATGCCTCGAGGAGGGTAACTTCCAAAGCAAGATTATTTAACAGAGATGTGGGCAGTCACTTGCGCACATATTGTATATCCTCTTACCTTCGGGAATCCACTGACCCATATTTACCCTCCACTGAAATTTTGCCATCAGCAATAGAGGGACATGTTTGGGGTTGAAAAGTGGGGCAACTTTCTCTAGGCAAATTATATTTGGTCCGTGTTTTTGTGTTTAAGACCCTAAACCTGTACGATTCAAATAGATGGAAAAATCAGTCGTAGATATTTCTCAAGTATTAGGAAGAACTTGCTGAGGAATTAAGCTAAACCTATATCCCACCTCATTTGGACTCATTCTTCAATCAGTTTTTGGTAGTCCTCATTGAGATGTAATTTGATGCAGTAAACTTTGATGTGGAATATTTTGCACTATATTAATTTTCATGATGTTGTTATGCACAAAGATCCAATAGCAACACTGCACACATCATTGTTACAAACCACAAATTAGACTATATTTTCTTTTTAGACATGAACACTTGGTGTATCCCCCCTCATGTATCTAATTGTGTCAAACACCTGATCATGTCTGTACACAGGTTGTTTTGTAATCCATCAATGTTTTAAATCTATAAGTATCATTATCATCATCACCTTCTATTCACCCTTCTATAGATGGTCAACTCATCATTTTGACTCGCTTCAAATTCAGTATTTATAGTCTTACGATATTAGTGTAATGTGGGGGTACTTTACAGGGAATATTTCATATTAATTTTTGCACAGGTCTATATGTGTAAGAGAACTTCGGTTTAAACCTTGGCATTTTTAATTAAATGGTAAATTACAAGCAAATAATTATGCAAACCGTACCACTTATGAGTTGTGTTGGGTGTAACGTCAGGGTGTAAAAGCTTTCACTCAGGTCAAATTGACTTAGATGTCGGATGTCAATGGCCCATGCCATTCCCAGAGTTAAAACGCCTTTTCTGGGTCGATTTTGACTGGGCAATGGCCAGACCGAAATATCAAGGGTTTAGGGGTAAAAAGAGGCCCCAATCTGCAATAGCTTTCCAGGTGTAGATTTGGCAGGTTAACACTTATTAACAACACAACTGATAAATGGCAGTATGGCAGATGGGACCTTCTTGGGCAGTAAACCAGCATGTGTTTTTTTAAGTGCAATCCTTTCTCAGATCCAAGTTGCAGATAACAGCAAAGTAAAGTGAGACTGTATCCTTCAGACAAAAGCTATTTTTAGGGCCTGATATTACATGGATAATAGTAGAAGTTATGTAATTTTCCAGAGCACCGTTTTATTTAACCTCAGTTTTTGGCGGGGGTAGCTGCGGGCTCCCCACTCTATTCGCTTGGCTTTTGACCTACTTTCAAATAGCGTGTTGCCAGAAAATATTTGGTGCGATGTCATATCCGCTAAAATCTACATGTGTGATAGGTTATGAAATGTTTGTGCAACTTTACGTCATATGGATAATGTACTCAATAAGATAGGCCAAGCTAAACCTGGAATGTACTTACCAAAAATATTATATGTTACAAAGAGTAGCATCAGGGCAATATCAGCGAAGGTTCCTGAAAATGTTTAGTAGTAGTACTAGGCATTTCCCCCTGTGGTGTGACCTTTTACATGCGCCCATTTTTTAATAGAATGTAAATTACGAGTAAATACGGTGGTATGATATGTAATATTCAGTGAATTAACGAGGTTTAAGTTTTGTATATGAATTGAAATCGTGCAATGGCGTGGGTGAACATTTTAAACTTTTGACAAATTTAAGTCTTTGTGGGACAGAGGTAATTTAAGAAAATATATGAAGTCATTGGGTGACAATGTTGCTGAAAGTGGAAGCTTTACACTTTTTAAAGGCTTTTAAAATAATTATTTAAAACAAAATGTTAGCGATCACATTGGTACGTGTGCCGAATCCCGTATAACATACTTTCCATCCGTCGGCATAGCAATATCCGGATTGCTTGCTTCTAGTTCTGCTGGTGATCTGCAGTGGTCAACCGTGTGGTGGATAAGTAGAGCATTGAGTGTTTCCCCATAAATGGCATTATGTTGTATTTTGGATTGGTCGTCATTTTCTTAAAAATCGTAAATTTAATAGAGGGATATGAACCCCCCTATTCACCTGCGTTAAATTATTTACGTTCATGTATAACCCGGCTAAGGTGTCCAAAATCACATAGTCACTTGAACTTGCAAAACTCCCACAAAAGGTCGTCTACGATCCCTTCCATACCTTTTACATGGCTATTTCCCCTTGACACACCCTTTCCTTTTAAAAGAATTTTATTATCAAAATTAGATCCACCCTCTTATTGGCAATCTTTATCCAATCGAAAAGTTACGGATGACACCATTGTAAACTACCTATGATGCAATCTTTGTTTTTGCAACATAGCTGAAAATCCCAATCTATCTATAGTAGCTTTTCTAGAAATGTCTTCAAAACTTGTAAACAGATGCCTTGTTGTATCATCTCACCACATAGCACATAGTGGAATCTCTCTCTCTTGCAAAAAGAATTGGATAATTTTCTTCCCGGCCCTACTAGAAGTCTTTTCTCTTAGTTCCCCACAAAAATAAAATAATATGTTTAATCACAAAAAATGAGGAGTATACGCCCCAAAGTGTCTTGAAAGGGGGTTCAGTTTGTGTGCATTACATATTTAATAAATCTTTCAAATACCATCTCTTTACGTACATACTCTGCTAAGAAGTCTCCCTTAAAATTTACATTTAACATGGGTGTTTTACAAAGTTAGACATCAGCATTTTCACTGACAGCAAAACCACCAAATAAAAAATTATTCAAACTGAACTCAAGTTTGTTTTACAGAATACCACAAGAACAAACTTTGAAAAATGTTTATTTTGGCTTACCATTGCGCACGAAACATCGTCCAGCCTAGCAGCCTTACAGTGATGATTTGATTTGTTACTGATTACATTACCCTTAAATGACACTAATTGGGTCGGTTCATACTTCAAAATGTGATTAGCACCACTCATCGCTTGGGATATATTCATGTGCTTCCTCAGTGGTTGAATAGCACCCACGGATAACATACATCACCAATCAAAAACTGCAAGGAAAAATCGGAATATCGTCCCTGAGCTGCGATGGCATTTGGGACCATTTTTGATAATTTAGTTTTTCTCATAATGACCTTGAGGGATTTATTGCCTTGTGGTTTTGGTCCATTTGTGGTGATTTTAAATATCATTTTTATGCAAATGTTAATTGTGCTTTGTTGAGATTTCAGTGAATCACTTAAGGTCTGGTCATTTGAACAATTTCCTTCCTGAATACCTATGTGCCAAGCAGAATGATAATAAAAATACAGTCATTTGAATGAAGACACTGAATACGTTAAATTTGAGTCAAGGCCTGTCTCTTTTATGAGGGCCTTCTTTTTGGTATTTAAAGTCTCAAAAAATGTGTTCTGTCATTTGTTGTAAATTCATCTTAATTTGGTCTCAGGTACATGTGCCCCCTAGTTTTCAACATTTGGGTCTTAGGGGGAGTCTCATTTTTTTGTTACATAATCAACAGTGTGGGGTCTTTGGGGGAGTCTTAAGTGTTTTGTTATGGATGCCACTCATTTAAATTTATGGTCTTGGAACTGATTTTTCCTTTACAAAGTAGTCTTGATGTCAACATTAGTTTTGTGACTTATATTTTTTTTCCTAAAACAAAGGGTCTTGAAACAATTGAAAATTATGGGCCATTCTTTGGCACGTTTGTGACCAAAAAACCGGTAAATTTTTACTTTCAAATCCAATGCTGTTTTTGTCAACGTAAACCAATATGTTATTACCTTTTTTACATATAACCTTCAGAGTCCAAACCTACAACCAAAAATGACCGATAATAATATTTCTACTTTATCTTGATGGTTTATTCTTCTGTCATGGGGGGAAGGGCAAATAAAGTTCAGTAACGTGTGTGACCGTTGTGATATTTTCAATTCTAGATTGACCCGAGCCATTTTGTCCCGTTGCTTGAATCAATATATCTTTGATGAAAATGTTATCATGATCATTGTAATACATTCATTCATGACATTTTGGCCTTTTTTAAAAAGCATTTCTGGAAAAAAAGAGCAGCCCTTTGTGTCTGTTTGTGCTTCATTAGACTAAATCCCACTCTAACTGTAACAGTAAGGACATACTTATTAAAGTTGTTTTATGTCTTCATTGACAGTCTTGGGTGGAGTTAAGTAGCAGTAATAAAAGTCAATTGAACAATAAGGAAATGAAGATAAATCTTGCATACAACAGACATGCACATAGGACTTTCTCAAATGACCAATGATCCAATTTTAATGAGCACTTTCAGGGCCCTTACAGGTTTTACACACTTGTAAGAATTCTTATAAGTAAATCATCATTCTGTAAAATATAAGTAGCTTAACACTAAGTGTGGTTTCAATAGTGCTGCTGATGAGCTTATAATACTAACAGCTTTGTCTGAATACATTCAACTAATGTTGTATATCATAGTGAAGCATTGTAGCCATTACTTTGTCATTTTTGTGTCAGTCTGCTAGAGGGCACATAGGGATTACTTTTGTAGTGTGCATATCTGTCTGTGTGTGTCTGGTCAAAATATTAAACTTAAACATAATTGCCCACTGTTTCCACACATGTGCGCACATTTTCATGATACTTGCATACAGTGGACCTTGGGTAGTGATCCACATGTTGGTGACCTCATGTGACCTTGGTGACTTCATGTGACCTTTGGCCCCATTCACAAACTGCGGTGGCAGATGACACTAGCGGTCTGAGGACTGTGATGTATTTTTTTTTAAATTTCACTACCAATTTTGAAAAGGTACATTATGATGAAAATCCTACCAAAATTGAAAATTTGGAAAATCTAGAAACACTCAAAAGAAGTTTGTAACTTTAGATCCCGGCTTGAAAACCAGGGTTAGTCCTACATGGCATGAGTCGACCTTTTGAATGCAATGGGTAAGAAATCAGGCTCATGGGTGGCATGTTCCAGCCTATCCAGCCCATCCATGAGGAATTTTATCACGGTTACGGCACATTTTCATGTATGGAAAGGAATAAAGGTCCGCTCTTGTAGGCCTAACCCTGATTTAAACCTGGTATAAGTTAGCCCCCCCTTTGAGAATAGATATGCCTGATCTCAATTCAGGGTATCATCACTTGGACCAAAAAAGGGGAAATCTTACCATGTCCATCGTTGTTTAAAAAACCCCCAAACAAATGTAAAAGAGACATGTTAAAGAAACCCTGTATATGGCAGTATGTGGGGTTATGCCCAAGGCATGCTGGGTTTTGTTTGGACAGCATCTTGGGTAATTTAATAAGGGAAATTATGAGAGACAAAATATGCCTAAAATACAAGAACATCTTCCAGATGATACAATTAATACTAATAACAACCATAATGAAGGGCAGGCCCAAAGATGATGATGAAGTTGTAGATGAGGTAAAGATGGTGGAGAATGTGAAGAATCGGGAGAGCCGATGTGTTTTGATATCATATCAAAGGTTGACATTGATACTTTTACAATGTAACAAAATGTGAAATAGAAAAAAAATAAAAAAGTTTCCACATTTTTCATTTCAGTTAGCCTTTAAACCCACCTTCCAAACTAATGTGAGGTAAATTGTTTATAGGCCAGGAGGAGATTTTTTGTAGGATACACAAATTTCTTTCAAATTGCCCGTGATCATTTTGTGGACCACCTACTAAGAACGTTTAGAAGGTTTATTAAACAACACAAGCACAAAAAGAAAAACCGCAAACATTATTTTGAACTGGCTTGCTATCCTAATCGTCCCTATAGGAAACCATGCTTTGAATTTCTGTCGTACATGACAGAAATCTAAAGTCACTCATTATTACATAAGACGGCGTATTCGGCTTATTCACTTCAGGTTGTGATCTAATCATGGTAAGAATTCCAAATATGCAAAAAGCATGGGTTGGAAAAAAATTTAGGGCGCATTCTCTTGTCCTCATGCCTCTGAAGTATTTATGTATTTTGTACTCTGACATCATTTTTCATTCAAATGTCTTGTTAAAGGGATTATCACTCTATATGAATATGAATATGGCCTCACTCTAAAATGCTAACAGGTAGCATCGTTGTAAGCCTCCCTAGTTTACAAGAAGTTATTCTGGGATTTTGAAAACAGATCTTGATTCATTTTGTTAATGATTTACATATATTTGGCTAAGCATTTTATTTTAAGACAGGAAACTCCCATTTTAGTGGTTAACAATGTATTTGTATGGCCAAGTCGTTAAACATGCTTAGGACATGGCATCATTCTGGGGTTAAGAAATTGGAAGTGAGCACACTGCATATCAGTCTTTTGTGCAAGTAAAAACATGATGTCCTAAAGCAGAACACACAACCGTTAATATTAAAGAGGCAGTCCAGGCTTGTGCGATAACCTGGCTTTTACCCGGTCTGTGGAGTACGTATCTGCGAACCAATCGAACTTGATCTGGCCAGGCCAAATTACCCACTCACCAAGTTCGTGACCTTACAAAACCCCCGGCCTTGAGAAAAAGGGCAGACGACACCACAGACAGATTAGATAGGCAGATTACACGTCCACGATGATAATATAGATGCCTGTATATGTTCCTTAAATGGGATGGCCGATTAAGGGATATGAACGTTTTCATTCTGCTAGATGGCATTACCCAAAACCCAATCTGTAAAGTTTCGCAACGATATTTCAACCCGTTATGATGCGAGAGCTAAAAAACGTGATTTAAGCCCCATAAGAGTACTCTGTACAATTAATATGGTCAACCAAAAATGGGTCAATTTTCGCCTCATAGTTCCAACCAAACATCCTTGGCTCTCAGATTTCACGGAAAATGCGGAAAAATAGTTTAGCTTCTTCTGATCCCAAAATGTTGGACCACTTACGACAGGGTAAAATGGGGCTTCTGGGGATGGGCTAGTAGCGATCGGGCCACGGACTTTTAAAACAGGGAAGTATGGTAACATGCACAACCTTTCATCAAGCATTGCCTTAAATTAAAAAAAATTTTTTAGTTTTTTGCTTTTTTTAAAATTCACTTGGTGGTACACTTTTAAGCCATTCGTTTTGAGATAACAAAACTGGTTGATTATGGACGTGATGTGGCAATGGATAGATCCGGTTTAGGTGATGGAAATAATAAACCTGGTTGTATGATGATAGACTTAATTGGGTGAGGGATGGATCTGGTTCAGGTGATGGGCTAAACTGATGTGGGGGATGGGTTAAAATTTAGTTTAATTTTTAACAGGGTATCGGATGTTCTACTGGTGAAAGAGCAGAATGCAACCTGGGATAAGACTTCTTAGAGCAGCTTTGATTTTTGCAGTAACACATCTGGCTAAAAGGTAAGTCAATTGTGTCTTAGACTAAGCTGGATAACAGATCGATCCATGACCGACACGATAAGCATTGCCAATAGAAGCATCCTGTTAGTTTGTAAGAAATTGGAATTATTAGGGGTGTTTCCACAGGGTGACATCCTTTTCTGACATACTTTTCTGACACCCTATGAATTCAGAAACCTTAACGGAATAAACCACATAAACCGTGTGGTTTATTCCGTTAAATTCTGTTAAGGTTTCCGAATTCATAGGGTGTCAGAAAAGGGTGTCACCTTAAGGAAACACCTAATTATTAGTTTGATTGATAAATAAACAAAATAATTCTACATTTCTTATATACAAACACAGTTTGCGTACATCTTCTAAAGATGGTCGTTATTTCATCCAACAAGAGCGTTATACCCCTCCATGGTCCCCCAAATGAATTGACAATTGTACTACTTCACATAGAAGATGGGTATCTCACCTTTGATTTCAACCTCGCTGATGACAAATTTGCCCTTAAACTACCCTTCAGTTGACAAAAACTTTTTACAGTACCATGGCTACTGTCTCCAGCTATCTCCTACATCAAATCTGTGATCTACCCTGTAACTGGACTGACAAGTTGAGCTTAGCTGATGACCACTAATGAAATTCGTTGAGCTAGCGGACATGTGATGGTAGAGATTTGCCAGTGGTGATTTTGCTTTGGTTCGTTTTGCCGAGTGGCCAGCCCACTGTGACATCCGTCCGTTTAACATCCCATAAGACGAGCATTGTAAAAAAGTTGCCCCAGATAATTGGATCAATATGTCTCCAGACACAGAGCGTGCGATGTATTAAATCAATAATGCTAACGATGATTTAATAATGGATCGTTGAAATTAACTCGAGCGTAAATGTCAAAAAATGTTTCAAAATGTTGCCTGACACACATGGCTAGACCCTTGGGTCTATGTGTCAGACTAGTCATTTTGCATTTGTTGTTTCACTTGCATTAAGTACATGGCCTGCATAAAGTGAATCACGTCCAATTGAAATTCTATGATACCGCTAACCGGCATTCGTCCAACAACCTGTTAATTTCAACCCCCCCCCTTCCCAAATGACCACTCGTCCTCTTATTTCGAAAGATGTGGCATAATTGCAGACTGTTTCATCTAATACTTGAGTGATACTAAAAAAAAAAAGTCCATTTATTCAAACCGAGTGCTGTTCTCTTGTTTTGATGGTGAATCCTGGCAGCGAGACGACTCTTCAATGAGCTACTTCGAGTTGTCTGGAATCATCTGCTCCATCTATTTGCCTGATATGTAAATGGACTTATAGACTATTGGGGATAGAAGAATATTTTTGTCGACAGAGTCGCCGGTTCGTACATATTTAGTTAACGCCAACTTTGATTAAGCAAGACTGAGAAGATATAATTATAGAAAACATTCCAAAAACAACTAGTTGTTTTTCATTTCCTATTTTTTTGCTTTTATATATTTAAGTTGTCAATGATTCTATAGGATTATTCTGTGCAGGTAACCAAACAAGACCTGACACAGAGCAAACAGCATATATCTAAAGTAGCGTAGCGTGTGAGTTTGGAGGAGGGTAAAGCCATTCAGCAGCAGAGAAATTCCTGCTTGTTGAATCCACTTCAATAGACGGGAATTACCTTGTATTTGACAGTGGATGGTCCTTATTATCGCTGTCAATATCAAGAAATCAACAGGGTTACAAGATGTGATATTTGGCAAAGCGAATTCAAAGGATGAGTGAAGGATCTTGACAGAAAAATATGGTTCTGCATCTTTGATGCATCTATCAAGAGCCGATTTCCCCCGAGGGGATTGCTGGTGGATGACCTTCGCCATGTTACAGCATACCGAAGCAGACAATTGTTAGCCAACATGGTAAATATAGCAGATGTAGAGAACTGTCATTTCTGATTTTGTGCAATTTGAAGATGTTGGGTAAAAATTAACATGTTTCCCCAGGGATGGAGATGTGTCAGTTGTACTGTAGCCAATTTTGTTGTAGTTTTATCATTTCTGTATGGTTACTAAAATGTATATATGCTGGTTTTGATACAAAGGAAACAACACAAATAAGCAAGTGTTATATAGAATTTCATAGATGCCAGGGTCAGAGATACCCTTTAAACACAAACAATGGGCCTTGTGCACAAAAGATCTAGGGACAGAATTTTTATTTAAAGGTGCAACAAGAGATTTCACAAAACAGGTATCCCTAAAAAATGTGAACATTCTGATTTTTGCACTAATGTAAAGCTTTCTATCAAAAATCCCATCTAAAAGGATTAAGCTGAGAATTATTTCTTTGGTACAAAAATTGTGAAATTTCTAATTACCTCTAGGGGCAAATACAAAATTCAGCCTGTTTATATTGAAATTAATGAAATCAAAATATCCTTTTGTTTTCACTCTCAAGGCAAAATACAAGGTAAGAAATCTATTGGGGGATCTTATCTGTATGAAATCACTATATATGACACAATATATGGATGCTCCAAAATCTCTTGTTGCACCTTTAATTTTGTTGAATAAAATGATTGGTTCAGGAATATGGAATATCCAAAACAATTACAATTATGATCACAATCAATACATAGAAATGTTCGTAAGAATATAGATCATACTTGTGTCCACTCAAAAAAAAAAAAAAAAAAAAAAAAAAAAAAAAAAAAAAAAAAAAAAAAAAAAAAAAAAAAAAAAATTTTATCGGAAGTGGTCAACATTTTGGTATCAGAAGAAAGCTACTATTTTTCTCATTTACCCTGTGAAATCTTAGGGCCAAAGGATGTTTGGTTTGGAAGTTGGGAGCGAAAATGGACCCCATTTTGGTCGACCAATATTAATTTTACACAGTACTCTATGGAGCTTACAAAATCACGCTTAAATATGACGCCATATTTAGCTTATTCACTGGTAAGCATCCCAAATGTGCAAAAAACTCAGATTCATAAAAAAATTAAGGGCACTTCTTTCTGGAAATGTCCTTGTGTCTCTCTTAAGTATAAATATATGCCTGCAAATTATACCCAGTACCCATGAGATAGTAACTCAATTGCCTTACACCAACAGGTGATCGTTTAATTGTTCTGCCTCGCAATTATTATTGCAGCAGAAAAAAGTCAATTTAACCTAGTAAAGCCCACAGCCCAAGCCCATGGCATGTGATGCAGACTGAGGTTTTTTGTTGACTTAGCTTTAAATTTGCACTATGACTTCAGCAGTTATGAAATTTACAAAGATCCTTCGTAGGTATTTCAATATAATTTATGCAACTGAATCGTCTGTATTTTCTTAGTTCAATACTGTTAGTCTATTTTTTTTTCATTTGATGTAGCACTCGACCACATTTGAATGCAAATCATTATCCTATCTATTTTGTATTGATTACCATAAAGCAACTGGTGACAATTGTAATAGTTCCATGTATGTAAAATAATGGAACTAGAGATACCTTAAAAATCTCAAATATGAAATATTAATCAAAGCGGACTTTGATATTTTTCCAATATTTGGACCAAAAAAGAAGTGCCGGTGAGGGAAACGACACATTATGCAAATGCAGCCATTAACAGTTCAGTTTTATTCAGCCCAGCAGCCCTATCATATTAAAAATTTGCAACATGAATTGAATTCCAAGTCAGGGACTATTTTAGGGAAAAAACTTTCCCATCTCTCCATGAAACACCTGTAAAAATTAGTCAATTAGTATAGATTTTTACCCAATTTACATAGAGGCGGGTGAAACACAACCTTCAATTATCCTTCTCTTACCTGAGGTACCTCTTAAGGATATAAGATAAGATGACACATTTTTGTAGTCAGTGTATCCTACCCTAATCGATATATATTTTTTATTCCGAGGGGATACAGGGAATTTCTTCTTTTTAGCGGGACTGAGTCACCGGCACAACCTCATGTAATGGGACATAGCACACTGGGTAGCGTTTACAGGTGCGTAAAGAAAGTTAGCGATGAGTGTTCTTGGTATTAACATTGATACTCAGCTGATAACGCAAAGTCAGTTGCGAGGAAAGTACATGTACTGCACAGGGGGATATGTATACCAAGGGTTTATTTTATATTGTCAGTGCCATATTGCTCAGTTCCAGTTAAAGCGGCACTGGCACATTTTCAGAAAATATGAAATTTCTTCAATTTGCTTGCAAATGATAGTCTAGGCCATTGGAAGAATAAAGATATAGTTTACAGATAAAAATAACATACCCAAAAGCAGATGGGGACATTAATAAGAGGCTAAAGACATCCAGGTAATTTGTAGGCTAACTTTTAAGTTTGCCATAACTTTAATCAACAAATGTGTCCATTAAATGAATATCATAGACTTATACTCATTGATATTAAAACCACAAAGGTCACAGACTGGTCAAACAAGGTGTATGCTGTGAGAATCAACTCTGGCGTGTGTTTTCTTGTGTTACACGCCATTTTCTCGCCGTCTGCTGAATTAAAGGTGAAACGAGAGATTTCACATATCAGGTGTCCCTAAAAAATCAAAAGTACTTAATTTTTGCCCTGATGTAAAGCTTTCCATCAAAAATAACCCCATCTGAAAGGATTAAGCGGAGAAATGTTTCTTTGGTACAAAAATTGTGAAATTTCTAATTTCGTATAGGAGCAAATACGAAATTCAGCCTATGTTTTACAATGAAATATAAGCAAATCAAAATGACCTTTTTTCTCTCTTTTAAGACATTTCTGTAGCCAAATACAATGTAAGAAATCTAATTTAGTGTCTAATCTATATGAAATTACTAATATGACACAATATTTGGGTGACTCAAAATCTCTTGTTGCACCTTTAATGTCGCCGGCGACATTAATTATAAAATCGTTCTGATTTGGGCTTAATAATTTCAGGTGAGGGCTAATGTATATAAAAGCTTCATAACCATGCAAAAATATCAATTTTGAAAAATCTAGAGGGCACACTGTTTTTCAAATGTGCTTTTGTCTCTTTAAAGGCGCACTCAGATATTTCTAAATATAATTTGTTTATGTAGTAATTGAAAATAGTCGACTAGAATTAAAGATAGTTGCCTTAACTACTCAATTCCAAAGTTTGAGATGAATAGGATTTTTCATTTTGATGCAGTAAACATGAGTAACAGTCCCATAGGATACTGTGAATAACAAAAATTCTGGATCTGGAATTTTAAAACAAAGTTGTGATGTTCTACATGAAGGACATCAATTTAAGCTTAGCTATTTCACACAGTGATTAGTATGTGGACAAGCATTACATATATGCAAAAAACATGATTTGTCGGAAAATTGAGGGGCCATCATCAGGAAATCTCTGAGTCAGCCTTTAATTGTGGGAAGTATTTTTCTAAATCAATTTTTTTATGGAGACTTCAGCAAATTTGGTATGTTATTTGTCCTTATCTTCTATTGGGACCTAATAGGAATGTTGATAAAGTTGGACATCACTTTCAATTTTAAAATTAAAGTGCCAAAATTGGGTCATGTATGATGCAGACTGTTGAAGCATCAGCAATCTAGTTTATTTTTAGATCAATACTATTGCTTCTACGCGGACTGCCGGCGTACACTCAAATTTGTTTACTTTAGTGCTCAGAAATACCCAAATCCAGGATCCGTTTTTGACAAGTGGGAAAGTACTGCCATTCGTAACAATTAGGCTAACGTTTCCCTAAAATCGATTAATATCTGACAAGATCCAAATAGATCATACAAGGTCAGCTCAGATTTGGCCGTGAACGTGGACTAGAAATGTGAGCCAGGACGGGAAATACTAACTGTACACATTATTCTATTTCAATATCGATTGGCGAGTTATAGATTTGAAAACTAGATACGTAAATGATGTGGTATGACAGGAAGACATGGTGCCGCCGCTGCCAAGAATCACACAGATTGACCAATTTGCATTTCTGACTGCGACGGTAGAGCGTATCTGCTCAAATGCACCTGCGAATTCAGATATCAGATATTAAAGGCTGACTCAGAGATTTTGAAATATAATATTTTGTTGTAATTCAGTATTAAAAATAGTCAACTAGAACTAAAGATAGTCATCTAAAATGCTCATTTCTTAAGTTGAAGATGAATCGGATTATTCGTTTTGATGTAGTGGAAATTTATGTGTAGTATAACAGTACCATGTGTGCGTAACACAACAAAAAAAAATCCAGAATTTTATTGCAAAGTTGTGATTTCTATTCAAGTTGAAGGACATCAATTTGAGCTTAGCAATTTCACACAGTGATCAGTATGTGGACAAGTATAAAATATGATTTGTTAGAAAATTGAGGGTGCCATCCTGGGGAAATCTCCAAGTCAGCCTTTAATCATTTCAACCGTGGTAGATTTTGTATAGATACAAATGACTTTTGAGATGAATTTCCAGTAACCATCTAAAAAGTGAACTTGTTTGGAACCATTTGAATTTTTTAAGGTGCAACAAGAGATTTCACATATCAGGTGTCCCTAAAAAAATTGAAAGTACTGATTTTTGCCCTGATGTAAAGCTTTCCACCATAAATATCCCCTTCTGAAAGGATTAAACTGAGAAATGTTTCTTTGGTACAAATATTGTGAAATTTCTTAATTTTGTATAGGAGCAAATACAAAATTCAGCCTATGTTTTACATTGAAATTTAAGCAAATCAAAAATTGCATTTTTTTCTCTCTTTTAAGACATTTCCGTAGCGAAATACAAGGTAAGAAATCAATTGAGTGCACGTCTATTCTATATGAAATTACTATTATGACACAATATTTGGGTGCCAAAAAATCTCTTGTTGCACCTTTAATACTGATTCATAATATGGTCATGAAAATGGATAATTTAACAAAAATTGAAAACATTGTGATCGATTGCTGAGTGACTATAGTCACCCGCATGTCTACGATCTTTCTTACCGATATTACAAACAAAAGCATTTCTCTGACATACCAAATGCCTTTTGGAAATTGGCTACTGCTGTTGGAGTCCAGAAAAATCTGGTACTAATATTTTGGAATAAAAAATGGAATAAAAAATATAAAAAGGGATACAAGCTGGGAATACAACTGAATCCTAATCCTATTATGAGTCATATCTGGGTTTGTCACCAAAAAAATGGGTGAATTCCACTGTTTGGAACACTTCTAAAAAGCGGGCTTCCCGGGTGGGTTCTCAGGTTTTGTTTGGGTAACCCCATAGCTTCGTTCCAGGGGTTCTGACGGTGACCCCTAACGGGAACCAATTTTCATTACAAATATGACCCCTAGACGGGACCTTTATTTTGGCGGTTTCAGTGAAAAATATACCCCTAACGGGACCATTTGTCGTGAATTTATACCCCTTTCGGGACAAAAGAAAAAAAAGGGGGGGGGGGTGTAAAAAACAAACCTTTTCTAATACTTGAAAAAGATACATACCTTTAAAATATCTATATACAGAAAAATGACACAGGTGTGCTACTGCAAGAAAATTGACACATTTGGGGTTATTTTGGCTGATATTTTAGTTATTTGTTCCTATTGTATCATTGACTCAGTCACAATCACAACGATTTGATACCCCTAGCGGGACTAGAACTTGATTATTGTGAATTTGATACCCCTATCGGTAGTCCCGCATTTTCAGCTATCTCCCTCTTTTTTGGAACGACCATGGTACCCGACTAAAATCCAAGAACCCCCCCGGGGGGCCAATTTCACCTGTATTTTGGGAGAGAGCAGGGGAGGGCGGCCAAGAAATCCCAATTTCAGACGTTGCCATTGGTTTAACACGTAAAAGTGAAATCTTGACGAAAAATTCTGAATTTTTTATATGTTGTCAAGGAATATTTTCTTATTCCAAAACCGTTGGAGATGAAGAATCAACTCCACTGGAAGGGTTATTTCTGATTTGTTTTGTATTAATAACGAACGAGGATGAGGTCGTATGTGGGTCATGGGAACACCCATGACCAACCCACATCAAATCACCCAAATTGGTTTGTGGTTTGCACTCCGTATTGTTGTAATTTCTTTTAACATTTTTGGTGAGTTGGTATAATGAATGAGGCTTGGCCGCCACCGCCTGGGAGAGAGGTTAGGAATCATCCAGATATACAGGAGGCTAAGGATCTAACCTTAAAGAGTTAGCAGCGATAATGCTAGAGATTCGAAACATGTGGAAATGCATTTTGCTAACCTATAAATTAGGGATAAGTGTGTACAATTCCATACAACTGCTTTAATGTAGAAACAAACCACCAAATAGTGAAAAAAAATGAAGTATTTGAGGAAATTTGTCAAACCGTCTCCCGCAAGTAGACATACAGCGACGGCATCTCAAAATCTGCACTAAACAGCTGATTGTGGTTTACACCAGTACAGAATAAACAAAGATCAATAATGTTTGTGTTTGAGGTCAAAGTGTATTGATCATGTTGCACAATCTCACTGACGCTGAAAATCCGTAATATTCACCGGGAAAGGCTTTTTTGATCTCAAGTCGAAATAGGAATTTTGGAACAAGTATAGGAAATTACAGAATCGGATAAAAAGTACTGCCTTGTTTTTAATACACAGATTTCAAGCCAACCACTTGCAGGTTGTGTTTGTATATCCATGCCAGTAACAAAAATATAAAAACATGAATTTTGATGATTTTTTAATATTTCGGATTAGCAAATCGCTGCTAATCCCTTTAAGGTACCATATTTGTAGTCATATTTGAAATGTATTTTGTGTCAATGTCTGAGCTGAAATAAGAATTTAAAAAAAATAATAGTTGAATTATCAGGAACAATTTTAATCACATTTGATTCTAGTCTTCTACACAGTCATGGCTTTGAATTTTATGGCATAAACTGCACTGGAAATGCCTACTTTTTAACCATATTTTGCAAGAAAATTGAGTTCACTCAATTCAGATTCATCCCCAGATATGAAGCTATAGGACTCATAATAGGACTAGAATCCAGTACAATTCCCACCTAATATCTCTTGCAATATTTTCTTTTTTCATAAATAAATTGTGCCATATTTTTCTGGGATCAGGAGCATACAGTAATACCAGAATTATTTCCAAAACATGTTTGCACCCATATATATGTGTGTTACAAAGCCATTAGATGTTTGAATAAGCAATCTGCCTTCAATCAGCGATGCAAGTCAGTTAATTAACCGTTGAATTTCATGGTTATTGACTGCTTGCACATTCACCACAATGTCATGAAAAAGTGAGCAAATGATGAAACATGGAGCATCTTTATATAATTTACCCGGTAAAATATGGTGAATTCCCTTCTGCCCAGCTGGTTGATTTTATTAAATGAAAATTACCATAAAACAACATCCAAAAATAAAGTTTGATTTTGATAAAGTTAAATGGTTTGTTTTGCTCTTTGTATTTTATTTTATTTTTAAAATTTTGTTTTGTTTTGTTCTGTTTTTACTTTTTTGTTTTGCTTTTTCTTTAGATTTTTTCATACTTAAAACTAGTGTAGTTCCCCATGTGTGACCTTTTACCTGTGTGTGTCCCCTTTGACCTCAGTATTGTTATGTAGTCAAGAGTCCTTCCAAATTTGGTTGTTCTAGGTTACCTCTAATTTACCTTATCTACGCGCGCGCTGAAAGTCGGTACAAAGTACACGCCCGCGTCGCTACTCCTTTCATACTTCGAGCTGGAAAGAGTATAGGGTGGAAAGCAGGACCATAGCACAGAGGATGAGCAAGACTGCAATGCTGCCTTACATCTGGAGTAATTGCTTATGCTTGTCTTAATACTGATGTCCATTATGTATTACTTTGTTTGGCGGTCCCAAATTTGGTTGGCAACTCCACAACTTACATCCTCTTCAGGACTATGCCATGGCAAACATGATATAAGTTGTAAGTTGTTGTCAGTAGCCCCATATTTTAGGTCCTGCCTGCTATGCTACGGGCTTGGAAGGGTGTCATATAGTAGAAGAGGACCACCACAGAGCAGATAGAAAACTAACTCAAAATTTACAGTTGCTTGGCTTATTACATTCGACAAAACGAAACGAAACAGGCTCAGTGCACCCATTGGATTACACGCTTTATTCCGTCATCATACATTTTATACTCTGAATAAAGCGTGTAATCCAATGGGTGCACTGAGCCTGTTTTCGTTTGGTTTTGTTGAATATAATAAGCCCAGTTGCTTGGAAAAAATAATAAGATTGACTGTAGTCACTGTACCCCTCTCTGCAGTTCTGCTATTAGCTTGCTACATGCCTCCAAACATGTACACACATGCACACATATGCATATACACACATGCACACACACACACGCACACACATGCACACGCACACACACACATATCCCATACACACCACACATGCACACACAATTAACAAACATAACCCATCTTCCACTAAGATAGTCCACAAGTCAAGTCACACCATTTACTCTGCACGAGTCAATGAACCTGTGATAACCAACAGGTTTTCAATCAATTTGCCCAAGACTCAGTCATTGCAATGCTGCCGCATACCCACTACCATACATCATCATAACCAGGTTTGGGACTCCTCTTTTGATCAGATATTGGCTTAATGGATGGTGCATGGCCTCCCTTCTTCTGCGACTTGGCATAAAGGCTCCTTCACA
Source organism: Ophioderma brevispina (assembly GCA_023653785.1). Lineage (NCBI taxonomy): Eukaryota > Metazoa > Echinodermata > Ophiuroidea > Amphilepidida > Ophiodermatidae > Ophioderma > Ophioderma brevispina. Next base: position 51,943 of record JAMKCH010085020.1, read on the forward strand.
GCTTCAGCAGTGTGCTATGCCCTAAGGAACCAGTAATTGAGGTCCAAGGAGTCATTTGGTCTTTTCTTGAGATGTGTTCTCTAAGTGACTCTTAATGAGGGTTAGGGTTACTAGGACTTGAGAGAAGTGTGATCCTTGGATAGATAAATTGCATGGCATCAATTGGGGAATATGAGTAGTTTTATCTCCCTTACTCAAGCATTGTTTTAGAATTGTAATTATCACAAACTCAAATGTGCAGATAATTTTTTTCTTATTTTAAACAAATTGCAGTGTTGTTTTAGTTCTAGCAATATGTGGTTAAAATGAAAGAGGGAAAATCTAAACTGCTCAAATAAACAGTAATAAAAATTTAATACTTTGGTTTGGGCACAGTGTGACTGTTAAGTTCGCATATCACGCACCTGAGGGCATATGTTCACATGATACTTAGCGTACAATAACTGACACAAGTTAAAGGGGCAATGCGTGGGTTATGTTCCATGTAGATTTCATTAGACTTCCCAAATTTATTTTCTTTTAAGCAAATATTACCAATTTTGATTGAAATGATGTTAAATAAATTGGAATAAAAACAGGGTAGTATGGATATGTTCATTATCTGGCATGGGAATTTATTTCTATGCCAGTTCAAATATGACTCTTCGATATTTTGAGTGTTGCCCTAGTCTAGTTCGTGGAATTACATTGCATGTGCTTATTAATAATAGCCCAGTCTGGAGGGTAAATTAAATGGAGTTGTGTACGGTCTTCAGCGATAATTGGATGCAATATTTGAAGTGTCTCCTAATGTTACACATCTTCCCACACTATTGGAGTGGACTTTACAAATCTGCGCATCCAGAGCACAGGAATAACATATAATATTACATCATGAAAGCATGTTCATAGCCTGTGAAAATGCTGCCATTCATGGAGACCATCTCGGTTCCGCGTTGTACGTCGTGTTTGACCTGTTCCTATGCAAACACCCTGGTATCAAAATACTGAGTCATTCACCCCTACTTTTCCTATTAGCCAAGAAAAACTTATCCACGAACCAAAATAGATCCACGCCAATTCAAGAACCTTTAATATCCCCAGAAGGTAGAATTTCACGATTGGATATGGCATACGCGCAAGCCTGCAAGATGTTTATCACAAAATTCTGTTGGGGAATTTTCAAATGCTGGAATGCCTTGGCTTTTTTTGGGATAAAAAAATGACTCATATTTAGATCAATTTCAAGTGGTTGTTGGCCGTCGGGGAATTGCGAATAACCTGAGATTACCCGTCTGCCGCTAGATGGAATTTTGACCATCAGAATTTCCCGATGATTGATGAAAACAGAGGTAGTTATTCCGAGTTGATTTGTGGCAAATTGAGTATTATGTTGCACACCTGTATTCTCGTCAAAAAAGATCAACCCGCCATACGGTATTAAAGATCTTTAAAGAACTGATACTCTGTGATTCCACGATTTCAATTTCAAGTGTACCCGATTTGGAGAGATAGGTTAAATAAATAATTACAGTAGCAATAATATAAACCCATTTCCTCTTTCAGATTCAGTGCAGTTACCCTCCCCATTTCTACTTACAGTTACCACATTTGATCATCTTCTAAGAGTGATAAGACACTGGAACCAAATCTGTTATTCTTGCTGAAGTATTTTCCCATGGGGAAGGAGTTGGCAATCCCATGTTTTAAGTTACGCACAGTAATCCTCGGCTTTCAGACTTCATGTAACCCAAACACCCTTATACTTTATTATCACCCAAAGACCACCAAATGTTAACTTTACTATACTACCCAATCACCCTTTGGGGAAAAAGGGAAAATTGTACTTTTCTTTAAAAAGAAAAAAAGATTGATATGTATTTAAGACTCTTAAGGTCTGTTCATACTTTACTGCATTGCAGTGCAGTACTGCAATGCAGTCTATCAAAATCGTTACTGCAATTACTTGTAGTATGCCCTCATTTACTGCAATGTAATGCAGTACTGTAACAAAGTTAAAATTATTTTAACTGTTGATGCATCAAGTTGCAGTAGGATGCAGTTTGCCGATTTTGAAATGTTTCTATACTGCAATCTTTTGACTGGTGTCGGCGTCAATATTTTCTCTCGATTAGATATCGACTTCAGTCGACTTTGTCGAGTATTACCTGGGTTGACCTGCAGTTAATTGATTATGAATGCAGTGGAAGTGATAAAACATTGCAGAAATTGCAGTGCTGTAGAAGTATGAACTGACCTTTAACCCTCTGTAGACCTCGCAGATAACTTTAGACACTTGGAGGGTTTTTTTTAATTTCCTCCCACAGGCTCCAAAAATATGTTACAATTATACATTTTCTTTACCATATTGGGAATCAGCATGGACACTGCATTCAAATGAGTCCAAACAAGCCTAGTCTTGGGTCAGTGGTTTTAACAATGACTTCCCAAATAGCTGCAGGTCATTGGGAAAGGGTTGTGACAATTAGCGACCTTGGGTGACTAGTGACCCTGATGAATTCATCAGACTTTACGCAGTTTATTCCGTACAAGTCTGAATTGAATTCATCAGGGTCACTAGTGACCCAGGGTAGCTAATTGTCACAACCCATTGGGAAAGTCATCACAAAAAAAATGAATAAGGTGTTACAACCTCTACAGACCAGGGTTGAAAGGGGGTAGGAACAAAGTCTCGTATCATGGCCCAGTACTGAGATCATTTGTATAAACCGTATCACAACCAAAACTCATTAAAACTTAATGAAGCTGAGGCTTGAGAATAGAAAATGTACTACAGTCCAAAAAAAGATGCGATTGACGTCATCGTAACAACACTCATACAGGCACGAAATTGGTGGCTCGCCATCCCTGCTTTCATGCAATGGGCGCCGGAGGCCCCGGGTTCGAATCCCTCCACGGATGTCCAATCTTATTTAGCTTCTATCTCTTTGCCCCTTCCCTTCTCTCGCTAGAAACCAAAAGACGCGTTAGGGTTAGTTCAGTTTGTCTCACTAATCGGCCTGGCTTTTAATCTCAGGAACCTCATGTGACATAGTCATTCTTTTCTTTTATTGTCACTTGATGACCTGAGAAAAAACACTGAGAAAAGTCATGGTAAACATTGAGAGATATTACAAGGAGCTTGATTAAGCGGATGGTCAGCTATGGTTGCAGGTGAGAGTACTCCTTAAGACAATGCAGAGATACACCTTCTATCCTTCACTCAAGATTCTAAACAAGATGAAACTTAACTAATCTTTAATGCTTCTTTATTCAGTCCTGCCTACTTACTGGACATGAGTGTGTATTTCCAAGCCTCAAAAGATGTATTTTGGCTCTTTATCTCAAGTATTCGTATTTATTACCAGCTTGTCCTCTGACTTGAATAATTCAATATGGAACTAATCAATGTCTCTGTCATGGTAGGCAGTTACCATCATAAAGCTGCATGTTGTGTAGGTATGTGTTTTTTTAATGAATGGATCAACGGAGCCTTACTTCGCATACCATTTTGGTGCTATTTAGGTAATTTAATTACAATACACAAAGAACCGAATGACTATTATTACACGTGGAGTGTAATTTTACGGAAAAAAAAACAATTACTCATTTTGTGTAGACTGAAGTGTTGTTTCATATAACAAGGTAAGACAAATACTTGAGTCTTGGCTAAGAATATGGAATCTCAAATAGTAACCTACCCAAGAATTGGCAATGGAAAGTGCATGGCATGCATGAGATTTCCTCTTGTGTACTCAACTACACAGCAAGATTCCTACTTGCGGTGTAACCAAGAGCTTAAGCTACTCCACGTGTACCCTTAGCTCTACTCCAAGGGTACCCCCTTGATGCATTGGGGCAATCTACATGGCAGTGCAGATCCAGATCGGATCCAGATCAATCCGTTTCCTCGTAGACCAGTTTGCGTCTACACGGGCAACGGCCAAACTTGATCCAGATCTGCAATGCGTACATGGTGTGTACATTGGTTAGTGTCGCTGCACTTTAAGCGTGTACTTTTAGGTTATGAGTAAAGTATTATTCGATCACCAAGGTTACGCGTAGCATTTGTACACTTTACGCTTCGAAAGGTCGCCATACTTTCGCACTCACTGCACCTTGTAGAGTTCTTAAACAGTCTCCCGTGATCTGGATCTGTGATCTGGATCTCGAGGAAACGGATTGATCTGGATCTGCACTGCTGTGTAGATTGCCCCATTATTGATGCAGTACCTACAACTAAGTACTTGCAAAGTACACAAGCCACTGGGTGGATAGCAGCTACGTTTACTTAGCAGTACCCATCCTATAGTGTACACTGCAGTTGCCTGCTAGGTGACTGAAAGGTACCCATGTAAGCCACCAGTAGTGAAGTACCTCTGCAGCTACTCCTCGGGAGTACCTTCACAGGTACTCCCCTTCCGGCTACCTAGCAGGCAGCACTTTGGACCATAGAGGGCGCCAAACATTCCATTGTTGTTTACTACTTTCTGATCATTTTCAAGCTCAGAAACATCTATATTTGAGTTGAGCATCACCAAAACTCCCTATTTATGACATTTTGTGTAAAAACATATAACATATGTGACAAAAATATTAAAGCAATATTAGCACATTTTTTTTAAGGGCGCCCCCAATTTTTCAAAAATTTGGAGATTTTTACACGGTTGCATTGGTAACTGGCTAGTAAACTATACCTGTGAATGGTTAATCTCGAAAATGTCTATGTGTCACAAACGAAGGAATTTTGTACTAGAATAATTATTATCGGGGATCCCCGATAATAATTCAACGGCTGCTGGAAACGGCCTTCCAATGTGAAATAGCCGGGAAATAGCGCCATGTATGTGTCTACGCTCATCCATTAGTTGTTTTAAGAGTTCGGGCAAGTCAAATTAGAGGTTATTTTCTCGAGGTGGCACTATTTCATCATGGACGGACATAAACGTAGTATTTCTAGCTCTGCCGTTAAGTCCAATCTGGGATCCCAATTCTAATTACAAAATCGCTTATTTTGTGATAAATACGCATTTTTTAGCATTCTCGTTCGCAGATATAGTTTCCAAGACAATTACCAAAAAAAAAAAAAAAAAAAAAAAACGGATTGATCTGGATCTGCACTGCTGTGTAGATTGCCCCATTATTGATGCAGTACCTACAACTAAGTACTTGCAAAGTACACAAGCCACTGGGTGGATAGCAGCTACGTTTACTTAGCAGTACCTATCCTATAGTGTACACTGCAGTTGCCTGCTAGGTGACTGAAAGGTACCCATGTAAGCCACCAGTAGTGAAGTACCTCTGCAGCTACTCATCGGGAGTACCTTCACAGGTACTCCCCTTCCGGCTACCTAGCAGGCAGCACTTTGGACCATAGAGGGCGCCAAACATTCCATTGTTGTTTACTACTTTCTGATCATTTTCAAGCTCAGAAACATCTATATTTGAGTTGAGCATCACCAAAACCCCCTATTTATGACATTTTGTGTAAAAACATATAACATATGTGACAAAAATATTAAATAATGGATACAATTACTAAAATAATCACACAGAGCTCAAAGCTCATTTGCATGGGAGTACCCACGCAGGCACTCCTGCATGGGGTGACTAGAGGTTAAGCTACTGCATGTGTACCTAGGTTGATGATTACCCCCACTATTGCAGCCGGCGATGTGGTACCCACGTGGTGGTAACTCCGTGGTTACTTAACAGGGTACTTCACAGGTACTAGTTACATCGTATACAACCATGAAGAATTGGTGTGTAAACAAAAAAAGGTGGTTACGAACAACACCATTTGGTAAAAAGCCACTCAAATGTAAAGATGGAATTATTCACTGGCCAAAGTGATCAATTTTCTCTTACGTTACACCTACTTGATAAGAACATTTAATAATTTGACAGTTGCGCGCGAATTCTGCTGTATGTGCCCGGTGAAAAATACAGACTTAAGTGGGATTGATTTCCTGCGTGGCTTAAGGGCACTGGACTGATTTGGTATTCTTCAAACCTTCATGAGCTGTAACGCGCTAGAATCGTCTGCTAGGGCTAGGCTATAATTTGTCAGGTGATTGCGAGGATGTGCAATCTGCAGTGGCTGCCGTGTGATGAAGTTAAATAGTTTTCACGCATAAGATGACTTGAGAATTATACCAAGGGGCTGTACAGCACAAGGATTTCAGGTGGTAAACTTGGCATGAAGTTATGAACCAGCCTTATTTTATAGTTTTCTGATTTGGAAAAAAATAGTCTCAGCCATTCAAATGAAGTTCACTGCAAATTATAAGAACTATTATGGGGAGGAAATCATGCTACAAAAAAGTTTAATCTTGGAAATCAGTTATCTTGTCTGATTTAGAGTGAGCGGCACATCCAGAAGTTGTGTTACTAGGGGTGAGGCAGTCCAATCTATGCTTGCTCCTCCTTGAAAAAGATGCTTGTCATTTGTGCCTCCCGTTTGCTCCCCCAAATTGAAATGTCTATTGTTACGCCACTGAGCGTTACCTAACTATACATCAAAATCATAGTAGATAATAATGTCATCCCATCATGCCTTGTGGTCAAGAAGCTCCAACTAAAATATATTAAAGGTATATAACTGGAATTGATAAATATACCTTTAATATGGGCATTGGGCATATTAATTTATTTGGAATAGCCATATGGTGTATTGAATTCATTTGGAATAGCTATTATGGGAGTATTTAATTTATTTTTATCCTCCTGGGTTGAAAAGCAGAGGGGAATATTGCAAGGCGTGCATGTCCGTATGTATGTGTATGTATGTGTGTGTGTTCCAGTTTGGTTAGGTGTTGGTTAGGTTTTTGTTTTTTCGCATCTCCTTTGAAAAGTTGTTATAGTCGTTTAAACCATTAATCATGTTTTGTGGCGGAGTACCAAATGTGTTAAATATGTATCCAAAACATGATAATGATAAAATTGGATGATTTACGTCCAATATTAATTTGCGTCTCGTGCTATTATTTTTAAAATATTGGGCTCGACTGCGTCTCGCCCAATATTTTTGCAACTCATAGCTCAACCAATTAATTTGGGCTTAATCAATCAATTTTATTTCAGACTTGGGGTTGAGGTTTGTGTAATAGGGGTTCCTTCATATGTGGATGATGTCAAAGGTCATGGACCAAGGTCAAAGGTCATCTGAGGTCATGTTCCAGACTGCCATCTTGCCAGATGAGGCTGTTTTGTCCCTACCCCCCGATGTATCAACCGCCAGCCGGTTTTTGGAATAGCCATTGGTCAGGCACATGATCATTGCATGAGTGTCACATGCACTGCATATGACAACCATGCCTTAAGCATGACCTAACTATATGGTTATTCCATGGCTATTCCAGAATAAATTTAATTCCAGCTGTACCTTCCATGGAATTCATCTGGAATAGCCCAATCAGCCTCAGAGAGCCCCTCATTTGACATGGTCCAAAGCATGCCAAGGCAAAGACCCAATGGCACAGCATAGCATGGACCCATGCATCATTTAGCTCAAATCAATGCAGCAAAGCATTATGGGAAGGTGTCATTTTCTGCTGTGTATCGGAATGTTGAACAAGACACCATGGAGTCTAGACAACTCAACTCTTCCATCGATCCATGGACTTAGGGTTAAAGTAGATCGTATTGAATTATGGTAATCATTGCAACTGTGAGGACTATTTCAGTACACCTATTACTCCATTTCCAAAAAATAAGACACTTCCTGTAGATGACCCAAATATCTAAAACTTGAAATACATGTTTTAATTTCTAGATTACAAATACATCAATACAAACGTGTCTAAAATTACAAGTGCTGATAGTCAAACATCGCAAACTGTGTCGCCTTGAGTAGTATTAGCTTGTGAAACATCAAAGGTTGACTTTAAATTACCTTCTTGGTAATTATATTGTTGACATGTTTTCTCTTGGCCATATCTTGTAAGAAAATAAGGATTACAGTATATTTCAAATAAAAAAGTGAAATGCAGCTCATTTTCTCCAAAAAGGGAAATGGGGTACACAGTTTGCAGAAAACAAAAAATGTATTTGTTGTTTTTGTTTGCTTGTTTGTGGTGCTTTTAGCCTTAGACTAAAAAAGGTTGTTTCCAGTAAGCCACTCAGAATTTGTTTTGAGAAAATATACCACATTTTTTTTGTAATTCACAAAATGGAGTAAAAATATAATTTGTAATGTCCAAGAATGAATTAAAATGCATTTCAAGAAGTGATTTGAAATCAATTTTGATGTTACATAAATTGACATTCGTAGAACTGTTTGACATATTTGATAGTAAATTGCTTCCAGGAAATTAACACACAATAGAAAATAGTAATAAAAAAATGTTGTATTTTGTTTTTGTAATGCATCTGGAAACAAATTTCATTGATCCTTATTTATGAATTGTAAAGAAAATTGCAGCAAGATGAAGGTCTTTCAGCTGCAGCGTCATTTAATTGAAACAGAAACCCTAGTTTAAAAAAAAAAACATTTATATTTATATATATCATAAAAATTGCAGCAAGATGAAGGTCTTTCAGCTTTAGCGTCATTTAATTGAAACAGAAACCCTAGTTTAAAAAAAAACAACATATATATTTATATATATCATTTCAAAACAGGAAATTGCTTGTTTGTTTGTTCAGTTATTATCCAAAGTTGATTTTGAACATCTCAAGATAATCACATTGAAGCTTATAATGTCAACAGTAATCAATGACTAGGCTTACATCAATGTTATTTAAATAAAAAATCACAATGAACTTATTCTTTTACCGCTTATACACATTTAGAGGAGAAGAGGTTCCAAGTTGTGCCAAAATACACCAAAGCTACTATCTTGTATATTTACCCTAGAGTTGCATTATGATCTAGTTATATCTCAATGTACATGTTTCATCATATAGTGAACATACTATAGCATTCAAGTTTGTTGTTGACTGACCAGAAGTAAAACCTATTAGCCAATGTACTATTACTTATAATGAAGAATCCCACACACCCCTATGGAGGGCATGTAACTGGAATTAAGTATATTCCTCCAATATGGGCAGTGGCGTACCGAGGCAGCCTCGATCCAGAGGGGGCAAATTTCCTAAGTCGCCCCACCAGAGGGGGCAAAATTCTTAAGTCGTCCTGGTGTTTTGCTCCAATTATGTCTTAACTTAATGAAATGCGCGCATAGCGCTCAAAAATCGTCAAATTTACTTGAAAATAGTATAGATATCCTAAAATGCCCTACAAGTGCTAAGACTGAAAGCAGCCTAATAAGAACAAAATCACACATTTTAGTCATTACTGTCCGTACGGACAATTACTACAACGTGTCATTGAATGGGGGATTCATATCTTTGAGCACTTCTGTTTTCTTCCTTTTCTGTTAAGTTTTCAGTTGCAAAAAATAACTTATGAGAATTCTACAAACTTGTCCTTCAATTATAAGCTATTTCTTCAAATTTCAAATATTTTGAATCTTTCGGGTGAATCACTGATAGTGTCTTTAAGGTGCAACAAGAGATTTCACATAATCAGGTGTCCAAAAAAATGCCCTGATGTACAGCTTTCCATCAAAAATATCCCCATCTGAAAGAATTAAGCTGAGAAATGATTCTTTGGTACAAAAATTGTGAAATTTCTAATTTCGTATAGTAGCAAATACAAAATTCAGCCTGTTGTATATTGAAATATAAATAAATCAAAATTACCTTTTTCTCTCTTTTAGAAATCTATTGAGTGTCTAATCTATATGAAACTACTATTATGACACAATATTTGGGTGCCTCAAAATCTCTCGTTGCACCTTTAATTTCCAATGCCTTCCATATGCATGAGTTGTATGGAATTTATTTGGAATAGCATACTATAGTAGTAGTATAGAATAAAGTGGTGCTGAGTATTTATTCAGACATAGAAACAAATCCCCCAATTTAAATGAAACTGTTCAATTCAGCTTTCCAATGGGATACATGTCATACCATATGCTTAGAAAAAATGTCTGAATCATAAACTGCAGCTTTAAGTCATGAGAAACAGCGAATTACAAGCTAGATTTCACCTGTCTGGAATCCTTGTCTGAAAAAAAAATCAGCTAAAAATCTCCACTCTAGCCTTTGGCAAAACATTTAAAAGCCACATTCTCCATGCGTGAAACTTTAAACGAAATAGCTCCCGATTTGAGAAGTAAAAGAATACGAAACCACTTTTCGCAAATGTGTGGAGACTTTAGGAGCTTAAAGTGGCTATCTTATTTCGCAGACACTGACACTTGTATCGAAGCTTTGAATTTGGAGATGGAAAGTAGAATCCATCATAGGCATTTATAAGTCAAAAGTTCCCGCTCTTGTTTTTGGACATCCATTACAAATAACGACATGAAAATGCCATGTTAGAAATATTGAAGTGAACAGTGCTTGCCAAAACAATTGCTAGTGTATAACAAACATAGTCACCTACTTATAGGTAAGACACTTGTTATTATTGAGCTTATGTGCTAACATAATTTATACAATTCTGTGAAATCAGAAGTACACAAGTTCAAGAGCCTCCCAATCCCGGGGGTTCTTAGGTTTGGTTTGGGTATAGGTAAGTCTGGAGTAGGACCCATATCTATACCTGTTACCAGTTTTTGTCGAAAAAGAGACCCATAGCTTTACCAGAAATAAAGATTTTGGGCCAAATTGAACACAAATTTGCAATTTTGTCCTCAAAATGTCAACTTTTTTTGTCAAATTTGGAAAATTTTGGCTTCAGATTGAGGAAATTGGACTAATTTTCAAAAAAAAAAATTGATAACATTTGGAAAAAAATGATCTATTACTATACCAAAATTGGCATAAAAAGGAGTCATGCATATACCAGAAGGCTGAAAATGAGACCCATGTTTGGGGCACATCCTCTTATGGTCATTTGTGTTGAGTATCCCCCCCCCCACCTTCCAACAAATTCACTTATTGTATGGATTTGTGGGTGGAAAAATATTAGGACGTAATAACACAGGCAAAACTAATCATGCAGAAAGTGTCACTTTTGCGTAGTTAAATAGATACAGCAGCGTTTGTTTACACCAGGTGGAAATTGATTTTGTGTGTCCCTTGGTAGTAAGTGGGATTGATGGTAGGATTTTCACTTTCCATTTATCCTTCCTGAAAGCTGGGAGCTATAATCCAACACAAAATTGATGTTTAATAAATTAGTATAAGGACTGATGTAGGGCCTATAGAAAGAAGCTTTGTATTATATAATAATAGTTAGACACTATCAGTGATTCTCCAAAAACAGTCAAACTATTTGAAATTTGCAGAAAAGTGCATATGTGAAATTCTTGTAAGTCATTTTTTTACAAGATGAAAAATTGTCAGAAAAGGGAGAAAACAGCAGCGATTACATGTTCGTACAGATAGCAATGACTAAAATATTCAATTTTGTCCTTATTAGGTTGCATTCATTCTTATCATTGGTATAGGGTATGTTAAAGGTACTTGTTCCGCTCGTCTTTGGGACCCCTGATTTACCCGGAAGTATAGTATCGATTTTGATATCAGATGAAAGGCCATACTTTTCTCATTGTCTTCCTGAAATTTCAGCTTTAAGTCCATTTCTTTTCCAAGATACTGACAAAAAAATGCTGTTTTAATATTAGCGCATTAGTGAATAGGGCGTTGCAGTATGTATTATCACATCTAGCATCAAAACCACAAGTTTGTTTCCCATGACACTTGGTGGTAAGTGCATACAAGTGTCAGGCTCTTGTATAGAACACGATAGACAGAAATCAGAACAAGCTCCTTTTAAGATAGCTATACTTGTTACAGACATACAAAAGTCTGATTTTTGATGATTTTTTTAAATTTTGTAATTAAGCAAATCACTGATAGTGCCTTTAATACTGTGGGAAATCAGCACTTGCCTTAAAGGTGCTTGTTCCGATCATCTTTGGGACCCCCAGTTTACACGGAAGTAGTATCAATTTTGATATCAGACGAAAGGCCGTATTTTTCTCATTGTCTTCCTGAAATTTCAGCTTTCAAATCCATTCTGTTCTCAAGATACTGACAAAAAACTGCCATTTTAATGGTTAACCATCAATATTAGCACAGTACTGAATAGGGCGTTGCACTATGCATTATCACGTCTAGCATAAAAACCTCAAGTTTGTTTCCCACGGTACCTGGTGGCCTGTGTATACAAGTGTCAGGCTCTCATACCAAGTAGATAACACGATACACAAAAATCGGAACAAGCACCTTTAAGATGATCATGTAAATCCTGTGTTTCATGTGATAACAGATTTTAATGTAAACCTTATCCAAGTGCTGATGTGGATAGCTCAAAAACATTTGTAGTACTACACTGTTGCCCATAAAGTTTTTTTCTTGATTGAATGACCAATCACCCATCTATAAAGTTACATGCCAATAATTCAATCTGTTATGAGAACTCAGCTTAATTTGCAAAGCCATAGAATACGCTGTTAAAATCAATATTGCGTCAATAAAATGGGGTATTTTTTGCGCATACATCCAAACCATCTTTTTCCCAAAGATTTTACAAGGAAGTGAGGAAATAGTAGTTTTTATGGTACTATAATTAAACCACGTTCTAGTAAAAATCTGAGGTCCACCGGGTATATACCTTTAAATAGTTGGTTGTTTGAGGAAATTAACAATTTACAATTTTTAAACAAAATTCTAACAAGGCGATAATAACACTGCTGATTGTTTATCGAATATTTTATCCTGTAAGATTGCTGGCAAATTGTAGACTTACAACCACCATTTGAGCAAATGAATAAATTTGGAGATCAGATTTCGGAATAACAAGTGTTTTCACCTAGCCTAGATAGATGGAGGTTGGGATGATGCAAATAGCTTGGTAGTATTTGTCACAAAAGTAGCATCTTGGGAATAATTTTCTCTCTAAAAAGTAGGGTACTGGGAGATAAATGTAGTCAGACTATTATCCTCATAAAAAGTAGAGCATGGGGTGGTGTTATACAACACAAAATGTATCCGCATTGAGTATAAAAATAATGCAAAACATTTCAGAAAGAAATTCAAGTGCAGGGCATAGGAACTTTAGATTTTTGTTGAAAACGGTGCACTATAAAGAGACACTGGGACATTTGAAAAATAGGGCGCCCTGTAGATTTCAAAATTGATATTGTGCATGGTGTAAAGATAAATACATTAGCCCTCAAACTGAAATTATTAAGCCCAAAGCAGCGCACTTAAAGAGAACAATTTAAATTAATGTTGCCGGCAACATTAATTCAGCAGGATGCGCGGTAATGGCGTGTAACACAAGAAAACACGTGCTTGGAAGTGATTCTCAAGGCATGCACCTTGTTGGACTGTCTGTGCCCTTGTGGTTTAATATCAAGGATTAACAAGTCTATGATATCATGTAAATAGACCATTGTTGATTTCAGGTACGGCAAAACTTAAGTTAGTCTACAAAGTTCCTGGATTGTCTAAGCCTTTATAATGTCCCCATCTGTTTTCCGTATGTTATTTTATGTGTAAAATTATCTCTATTATTCCAATGGCCAAGAGTATTATTGCGAGCAAAATTGAAGAAATTTGAATTTCTGAAAATGTGCCAGTGCGCTTTAAATGATCTATTGGAGGCCTGAGACAACAAAAAAAAAAGGACTTGAAAGAAAAATACCAAGATTTATCGGTTAGGTTACCTAAAAAGGTGAACTTCTACAAGATCCAGTTCCAAACTTTGATGAAACTTGGGGTGTGGGTAGTGGGGAATGCAAGTAACACTTGCACTGTGTAGTCATCATTATTGGTGCATTGTTAATGAGCGTTTTTATGTGCAATTTGCATCTGATTGGTTGTTTACTAAAAGGAATTTCTAACAGGATTGAAATGTCCAAATTAAACCAAAAAAGGATTGGTATGGGGTAATAGTTAGCCATGCACTGTGCATATAATGAGCTCTTTTGCATAGGCCCTATTTGCTCCCAACCAGGGGGATTTTGCAAGTTTCAACTTGCAGTATGAAGATTTTATTTGAGAATTTCTGACCATATGTATGTACCCATTTAGGTTATACACCATGCAAATGGCTAGTTTGCTAAAAGAATATCATTGTATGTGATTCACAAAGCACACTTGCTGTTGATGTTAATTACGAAAATAAAATTAAATATAACAATTCCTCTTTAAGAAAAAATCTTCAACTGGAAACACCCGAAGGATTTTTGTACATTGTGAACAAAGAACACTTAAGACAGAACTTTCAATCTACTTGTTATTTCCTACTATTATACCTCACCCACGCCTTACCATACCCTGTTAATGCTACAACACGAACTGTGATCCTTTAAGTCTTCATTGTGAACTCACTCAATGTTGCCAATATCCACATCTTTTAGCTCAGAAAGTAGGCGGTGGACACCTTAAGATTGCAATGTAAAATTATGCAACTAGAAGCCGCATGAATCCCGCGAAGTCCGCACTGGTGGTGATCAGCGTACTGCGATAAGATTAACTTGCATACTGCGGCGCAAGTGTGTCATCATACAATATTAACTGGGTATTACAATTGAGAATTCCATTCATAATTCATTTATACATTTCGTTGAAATACGCATATTACAGTTGTGGTTTGGTCATCCCATGAGCATCCTTTTTTTCAGTGGCAGCCACCAGGATCATTTTTTGTGGGGGGTGGAGAAGGGGGAGAGAAAAAAAATTGTAGGGAAAGGTTGAATAGTGAAACCTTCAGGCAAAATGGTACATTAAAATTGTAATTTTAATGGTAAAATAGACAAAAATTTGACACTTAATATCTGAAATGTGCGTGACGTGCACAAAATTTGCTATTTGTAACTATGCTTTGACGTGTTCCATCACTTTTGACAAGGTTGAGCTCAAATTTTCATGGACCTAGATCACAAAATACCCTTACCTCCTACAACCGAGATGCCTTTTTGTATAAAACCCCTTGTGATTTTATTTTCAAGTCCATTTGGGCTTTTCATGCCAATTTACGCACTTTTTTCAGATTTTTTCACCAGGGTTTGGAGTGGTACTGCAATAACATCTCTGTACAAACATGAAACCCTGCATTGGACACCAGGACCCAAACAGGAATTCCAAGTTCCTATTACTATCAGCATTTTAGTTCATTCTGGAAATTTTGGGACATGCTATAATACCTTATTGTAACCAAAAAATGGGATTAATCTAGTACAGCTTCATCATTGTTATTTTTATGTTAATTTCCAAGCTGCAATATTCCCTTTTAAAAATTTTGGAGCATCCACTTTAATTTTTTGAGGGGAGTTGCAGTGAATTCTTGGAACAGCCCAGTGTGTTTCGTTCAATGAAGTGCTCAACCGCAAAAAGATGCTGATTTCCAAGGTGCAATACCATGTTAAAATTTGGAAATTCTCAACATTTCGTTTTTTGAGAGGGGTGCACCATAGTCGGATTTAGGGCGGGGGGGGCACACCCGGGCGCGTGCCCCCCTATTTTTTGCAACCAAAGGCGCTCGCCTTGTAGATGTAAACAATCCTTTGCTGCACAGGGTGCTGGCGCCTGTAATATCTAGGAAATTGACTTTTGTGGGCGGCCTTTTGCCGTCACAATTTTTAAAATTTTCCATTTTCCGGCTCTGCTCGCCGGGTAGACAAAATCACTCTGTTTGAAGTTATGAAAAGGAGGGGGTACTCCCCCCCCCCCCCCCCCCCCCCCCCCCCCGTTCTTTCAAGAATTTGAGAACCGAGTGAAAAAAAATTGGGTCGAAACCCCGGGAGCGAAGCGAGCCGGAAAATTTAAACCCAAAAAGTGATGGGCGTCCCCCCTATTGAGAATTCCGGATCCGCCCCTGAGCACATAAGCAGAATAAAAAAGTGTTGGATTCCAAGATGTTTCATTTAGGACTCACATTTTCATCTTTGGGTGGGCCCGTACAGTGAATTCCCAGAACAGCCCAGCCGGCTTTGTATCGAAATTTAGCACTTAAACACAACAAAAAAATGATGTGATCAACTTGAGACTTAAAACTGATATGGCGCGAAATGTGAGTCATTCCACTCGATTTGGTCATATGTGACAGTCCATTTATTGCAATAATCTTGGAGCACTAAACAAAATCTTGGCAGTAGTCTTATTTTAATGGTATTGACTTTAAGGGGCAATCAGTGATTTTTAACAGGAGAATTCTCCTTTTGAAATCAAACTTGCCTCCAGCAGGGAAGTGGAAATCACATATCTTATCTCTGCAATATCATAATTGAATGGCAAATGTTCAATTTGCCCAAAAGTGCCATCAATTTTATTTAATCTAATGCTATTTTAATTTGCAGGTATATGGGGTTTGGTTTGGGTAGGACCTGGGGGCACTTATATGTAATAGATGCGGGTGAACACTTCCAACCCAGGGGCATTCGGTGACAGAGGACATACCAAAAAAGGATCTTTGGGTGGAGCAGCCAAATTGCCCAGAAATGGGGGTTATTTGGGTGCAAAAATTGGCTTAAATTTTTTTTCCAAAAATGGGGTCTTTGGTTAAATTTTTTTTTCAATCACTTTTCCAAAAATCAGGCCTTTGGGTAAAAGTTTCCCCCAAAAATGGGGTCCTTTGGGTGACAGGGGTCAAATTTTCAAAAATACGGGGTCATTGGATGACAACGATGCTGAAAATGGGTATCTTATAAGCCTTACATATGCGTCACCTCCCCATGGGATGTTCGGTTTTGTTATTATGTGTGGCATGTCCAATCACCGGCCCCATTGGCTACTGTTCTAAAACGGATCGAAAGTACAAAATTGTGATTAATCTTCTAGAGTACATCAATAATGCATGTAAGATTAGGCACACATACTGCACTTCGGTCAACAGTCTGCTATGAAATAAAATCTATCTCCAGATTTTCTCTAGGTGAGTCGGGGGATGAGGCTGGGGAACACGAAATGCCGCACCTTTTAAATAGCTAAATTTTTAAAACTTTATAACAGGATGTGGTTTTTTTTGGTGTTGTTTTGTCTTAGTAACGTTTATAATGTGGTCAATCTTTTTCTTTTCCTCTAAGTTTTTTTTTTATTCAAAATACATCAGTTCGTCAATTTGCTGGATCACCTGATGGAATTCAGCCACCAACATCCTCACAAACCGACACACAATTCTTTTTTTTTTTCAATTTGGCAAGCTGTATACCAATGAAAAGCTTGCTACCAGACATAGCTAAAAATTTTTTCCCCCAACTATTCCAGGTTCAAACAACAATTTCCACTGACAAAGTATCCCTTTAACTCCCACTACTCTACTCGCTACGTCATTCTTCTGCAAGGATGGTCCGTATGTATGCGCTAAAGCTCAACACCCCAGGAGAGGCTCCACACTGATTCCAAGAAAATGTGCATTAAAAAACAAGAGCCTGGTGTACTCACGAGGCTTGCGGGGGATAATATTAGCCACGCAGAGTTACCATGCTTGGCCGTCGTAGGACCCCGTCAAATTACATTAGAACTGCGTGTGATGCTCTTGATAAATTGATCATTAAGTCCTCATCCACCTGTTGAAGGTAAAGTAAGGGGAAATAGAGGAAGCGTAGCTGGCTACTGAAATGCTAACATACAATCCCGGGCATGTCCCATCATGCCAAAAAAAATGTGTGAAAAGGTGTGTTTTTAGTGTTGGGCGTGTCATGCTTGTGTCGCCTTTATGGTATCAAAACGATAATTTTTCATGAAAAAGGGTGTTTTAAAAATTTAGCTCCTTATTTTTGTGTGTCGGGAGATAAAATTCTTGAAAATCCCAGGATGTTCTGCTTAGACAGTATACACTGAAATGATATAATTTTTAACTGCAAAATAGCCTTGTTGTTGACATTCGGCAAAACTTACAGCCAGCCCGGTGGTTCTCGAGGGGGCAATTCCTGTAGATGCAACAAATTTCCTTTCCCGGTCCGTTCTAGGTGCAAAAGAAATCTGAAAGGGGCTGATTTGACATGAATATCTGTGGTTTATTTCCTGATATCCCCTCAAGGGGGCCCTCTGGGCCCCCCCCCCTTTGCCCCTACCGTGATTCCTGGAACAGGCTAGTAGGGTTTGGTATCAAATGTAGCAAATAAGCAAATAAAAGAGTTTAGGATTCCAAGATGCTTCATTTAGGAACTCCCATTTTCATCTTTGTAGTGGGATTACATGAATTCCCAGAACAGCCCAGCCGGCTTTGTATCGAAATTAGCACTTAAACAAAACAAAAAAATGATGTGTCAACTTGGGATACTTAAAACTGATATGGCGCGAAATGTGAGTCATTCCACTCGATTGGGTCATATGTGAATCATTTTATTTTGGCAATAATACTTGGGAAGAGCGAACAAAATCTTGCCGTCAAGTCTTAATTTTAATGGTATTGACTTAAAGGGCATCAGTGATTTTTCTTACAGGATGAATTCTCTTTTGAAATCAAACTTGCTCGCAGCAGGAAGTGAAATCACCGAGCTTAATCACTGAATATCATAAGATGAAATGGCAAATGTTCAATTTGCCAAATCGCCATCAATTTTACTTCCAAAAAAAAAAAAAAAAAAAATATGCAATATTCTTAATTTGCAGGTATATGGGGTTGGTTTGGGTCGGGACCTGGGGGGCACTTAAATATGTAATAGATGGCGGGTGTTACACTTCCAAACCCAGGGCATCGGGTGACAGAGGACATACAAAAACAGGGAATCTTTGGTGAGAGACAGCCAAATTGCCGCAGAAATAGGGGTTTAATTTGGGTGCAAAATTTCCCCAAAATGGGTCTTACGGTGAATTTTGTTCAAAGACTTTCCCAAAGTACAGGTCTCATGGGTGAAAAGTTTTCAACATTTTCCCAAATGGGGGTCTTTGGTGACAGGTTCAAATTTTTCTAAAAATAGGGGGTCATTGGTTCAACGATGCCAAATAGGGTCGTACAGCGGTTCCAGTGTTACCCTCCAAAATGGGATGTTCTCTTTTTTTGGTCATTATGTAAATGTTTTATATCACACTGCCGTCCATTGCATTGACTCTGTTTCCTAATACGGATCCGAAAGTACAAAATTGTGACAATTAATCCTTTCTATATTACACCGATATGCGATCACGTAAGATAGTCCCACGACTGTCACTAGTTAACAGTTTCAGGACTTGGAATAAAATTCTCCAATTTATCCTAGTTGATCGGGGACGAGACTGCCCCTCAGCCTTACCTACAGAGACATGCCGATCCGTCTTTCTAAAATAGCTAAGAGTTGTTTTAAAAACTTCATACCCGGATTGGTTCTTCGTCCCTTTTCTGTCTTAAATTTTTGTTCATCTTCGTTTCTTTTCTCTATGTTCTTTTTTTTTTTCCAAAACTCACTTCGCCTTCAATTTTGAGTCATCACGGATTGGTAAATTCAGCCACCATCACCATCCCCTCTTCAACAACACAAAAGTTCTTTTTTTTTCAATTTGGGGCAGCTGTAACAAATGAAAAGTTGCTACCATCATGCTAAAATTTCCCACTAATTCCAGTTCACAACAATTTCAACGACAAAGTATCCCTTTCACTCCCACGACTCTAAATCGCTACCGCATTCTGGCAAGGATGTCTTATGTATGCGCTAAAGCCAACACCCAGGAGAGGCTCCACACTGATTCCAACTAAATTTGGTGCATTAACAGAGCACTGGTGTACACAATGCTTGCGGGGGAATAATATTAGCCACGGCAATTTACCATGCCTGGCGGCGTAGTACCCGTCTAAATTACATTTAGAGACTGCGTGTGATGCTCCTGTAATATGGGGGGGGGGGGGGGTGGGGGGGGGTGTGGGTTGTGTGGGGGGGGGGGTGGGGGGGGGGGGGGGGGGGTTATCATTCATTCCTCATCCACCTGTTGACGTTAAAGGTAATGGGAATAATATGAAGCGTAGCTGTCTACTGAATGCTACATACAAGCCCAGGTCATTCAATGCAGTGACAAAAAAAACAAATTGGTGAAAAAGGTGTGTTTTTTAGTGTTTGGGCGTGTCATGCTTGTGTCGTCTATATGGTAGCAAAATGATAATTTCATTAAAAAGGTATTTTTAAATTTTGCTCAGTCATTTATGTGGATGGTCGGGAGATAAAATTCCCTGGAAATCCCAAGAATGTCCTCTAGACAGTTTAACACATGTCATTATAATTTTACTGCAAAATCAAGCCTTGTTGTTGACATTCCGGCAAAACTTCAAGCCAGCCCGGTGGTTCCGAGGGGGCAATTTCCCAGTAGATGCAACAAATGCCCGATCACAAAATCAAAAATTTTTTCTGGTCGCAAAAACTTTTCTGATCGCAGGGCAAGAGAATCTGAAAGGGGCTGATTTGACTAAATTAGCCGTGTTTTTTTTCCCCTCAAAGGCCCGCTGCCCCCCCCCCCTTTGCCCTCCTGGCATGCCACTATTTAGACCATAACTTACTTTGTGGTTCTAAGTAAGACAAAACTCCTTTTAGGTGATACAATTTTGTGGAAAGTGCACTAAACTTGTTTGGGGTAATTTTTACTTACAGAAACAACTTGTAGGGGGGGGGGCCCCTTGACAGAATTTGGTCCACACTGTGTACACTGTCGATCCAAGTGGCCCCCTTGCATCCTATCTCTGCCGGGATAGATGCAAGGAGTCAAGAAAGTAGCTGCTGACTCTTGGGATGGTTTGGGCAAGTCTTTGGAAATAAACTCATCTATCAAACTCCTGACCTATGCCTCCACAAGTGGACTTGCATGTTTTTATGCATTTTCATGATCTTTCACAAATTTGTCGTGACTGTTCTCCCTAAGCTCATCATATCCATACGATGCGGGCGATCTTCAATAGGGAGAATCTACTATCTTGGCGCCATCCGGCAGCTTCACTTACAGATCACCGCTGTTAAATGCCTTGCTTACTGGTGGTATTAGAAATAATTGGAAGGTGGATATTTTAACTTGATGAATTTTGGAAGGATTTTGTTTCCTTTGTGTAGGTGACATCTGTGTGTAAAGTAAAATGTTTGCTGTAGATATGCAATGTTATTAATTTTTGATATGATTTTCATGTGTGATCAAGAGTGAATTTTATGACCCAGGTTCATACCTAAAATTTCCCAACTATTCCAGTTCACAACAATTTCAACTGACAAAGTATCCCTTTAACTCCCACGACTCTAAATCGCTACCGCATTCTGCAAGGATGGTCCGTATGTATGCGCTAAAGCTCAACACCCAGGAGAGGCTCCACACTGATTCCAAAGAAAATGTGCATTACAGAGCACTGGAGTACTCAAGGCTTGCAGGGGATAATATTAGCCACGCAGAGTTACCATGCTTGGCCGTCGTAGGACCCGTCTAAATTACATTAGGAACTGCGTGTGATGCTCCTGATAATATTGATCATTAAGTCCTCATCCACCTGTTGAAGGTAAAGTAAGGGGAATATAGAGGAAGCGTAGCTGGCTACTGAAATGCTAACATACAAGCCCAGGGGCATTCACATGCATGGCCAAAAAAAATGTGTGAAAAGGTGTGTTTTTTAGTGTTGGGCGTGTCATGCTTGTGTCGCCTTTATGGTATCAAAAACGATAATTTTCATGAAAAAGGGTAGTTTTAAATTTGGCTCAGTCATTTTTGTGGATGTCGGGAGATATAATTCTTGGAAATCCCAGGAATGTTCTCTTTGACAGTACATACGTGTAATGATATATATTTTAAGTCCAAAATCAAGCCTTGTTGTTGACATTCAGGCAAAACTTAAAGCCAGCCCGGTGGTTCCGAGGGAGCAATTTCCCGGTAGATGCAACAAATGTCCCGATCACAAGCAAAAATTTCCCAGTCGCAGGGCAAAAGAATCTGAAAAGGGGCTGATTTGACATGAATATATTTTATTTCCCGATTTCCTCTCAAAGGGGGCACCCTGCCCCCCTTTACCCCTACCTGGCTATGGCACTGGTTTAGACCATAACTTACTTTGGGTTCTAATTAAGACAAAACTTGTTTAGGGGATACAATTGTGTGGAAAGTGCACTAAAAACTTGTTTAGGAGGTAATTTTGCTAACAGAGAAAAACTTGTTGGGGGGCAACGTGAAAAAAATTTGTCACACATGTGTACACTGTCATATCCAACTGGCCCCCTGGGCATACAAGACGATATGCTCTGCATGGGATGAAGACGTTAGGAGTTTTCAAGAAAGTAGCTGCTGACTCTTGGGATGGTTTGTCAAGTCTTTTGGGAAATGAAAACTCATCTATCAAACTCCTGACCTATGCCTACACAAGTATGGACTTGCATGTTTTATGCATTTTCATGATAATTTCAAAAAATTTGTCGTGACTGTTCTCCCTAAGCTCATCATATCCATACGGATTCGGGCGAGCTTCAAGAGGGGAGATAAACTACTATCTTGGCGCCAATCCGTCAGCTTCACCTTGGAGATAACCGTTGTTAATGCCTTGCTTAACTATGGTATTAGAAAATAATTGAAGATGGATATTTTAACTTTATGAATTTGGGAAGGATTTTGTTTCCTGTGTGTAGGTGACATCTGTGTGTAAAGTAAAATGTTTGCTGTAGATATGCAATGTTATTAATTTTTGATATGATTTTCATGTGTGATCAAGAGTGAATTTTATGACCCAGGTTCATACCTGGGAAAATACTCATATAGTGTCAGTGGTTGTGCCAGACTTCTTTTGGGGGGGGGAAACAGGAATGGATTTTTTTTGGGGGCAAGTGAAATTCCTGGGGGAACTTCCAAAAATTGCCGATTTTTGGCCAAAAATATGGTACTTTTTTCCTCGGTGGGGTGGGGAGGAAGTTAAAATTGGGATTTTCGCCCATCATAGTCCCCAAAATTGCTGATATTGGCCCAATTTGGTGCTTTTTTTTTAAAATTAAAATGAGTAATTAGTTGCCAAGATCTGTCCTTTCTTCTGGGCAGGGGCAAACTGGAGGGGATCTATTAAAGAATTAAAGGCTTTGCAAAATCAGAAAGCATGAAATTGTCAGTGTGGTAACGCTAAACAAAACCTTAACCCACACAATTTTTTCATATTAACGTACCCAGTAGAAAGGTGAACTGGCAACAGACGGAAGGAAATGGCGACATTAAAATGGCTAGAAAATGCCCACCTTGATTGCAAATGAAAAAAAACAGAAACAAAGATCCAAAGCTCCCACATATCTTTACATTGACACAATTATTTTGTAAAAATATTGAAACTCTACGACAACAACACAAACAACAGTTTCATAAAGGTATACGCAGGACCTTGCCAATGAATGGAGAACGGCTGGAATTAACGGAGTTTTGCTGTCTAAGTCAAAAATTGTGTCTATCTCGGTGGCTTTGTGTTAATCTTTAATATTGCATGGACGGGTTAACAAAAGCTAAGCTTATCAAACTGACTCAGTTTTTCCCAATGGGAGTCCATCAAATGCAGATTTGTGGGGGGTTTAGATATCTCTAGGAAAGCGGTATTAAGAACGTAGAAAGGCCATGTATGCTCCGGGTTTGATCAGATTTTAGGATTGTCGCTCGGTGTGTATTTGATGTTTCCTCTGTTAAATTGTGTAAATAATAAAAAGATGATTGTTTTATGAGATGTGTTTTCTTCGGTGACACATCTGTAGATAGTTTAAAGGTGTGTGCTATATAGATTCTCTCAACTCTTGAAATTGAGTTTCCTTGTTGAAATTATAAGTATATCTGGATAACGGCAAATTCATAATACACCCTGTCTCAAAAAAAGTGTACAATCAGGAAAAAAATTGGTTAAATATGAATTTCAATATAAGTCATTCTTGCTTGGCATAAAATTAAAGAAAAAGACCAGCTTCAATGGTGGTTTTGTTTCATCTTATTTGCTTTGTCAATCCAGAGATATAATCATTGAGTGTGATATACCAAATCGATTTTGTGCACTTTTAGCATGGGGCAGAGTTGTTTCACCAGTTAACATTGGCTGTCGTTGAATGCTCACAAAAAGATTGCAACGTGACAAATAAACAAAACACAGATTAAAAGTAACAACGCAAGTCTGTTTTATTCGACACAAGTTTTAATAGGCAACAAATCAGTTCAATTATAAATATCTTCTTTTCAAAAATAATAAACAATACAAATATTTATGTACGTTAATTAAATGAGCTTGGAATTTATTACCATATTGGTATCTGGTTAAAATCATGCCAAACGGAATGTACTTGAACAAATAAACACTCCAAATCCAAAGAAATTTGTGTAAATATGCACTATCTTTGTCCATTTACTAATTGTTAAGTCAATAAAAAATGGAATTTGGAGTCCACGTATCAAGGTGTTGGTAGGAATTTGGCGTTTCATGATACTTCAGACCATAAAAACTCTCTCCTCCAGGTTGCTGTATGTTCATGGTTCTCTTCTAAGAAGCAAAAGTATTCGAATGTTATTCACTTTATCTTAAAGCAGAACTTACTGATCATAACTCCACCATTACGTAAATGTTTTCATATCATTTAAAGTTTCTTATGAAGTTTAATCCTTGTAATAAAAGACTTTCATATCTGTCCATGTGAATAACGTATGTGTAACTAATTCGTCCCCGTTTTCACCTCAACCGAAAGTGGCACAAACCGATTGTGTACCGCAGTAAACTGCAGTTATCTCTTCGATTGAAACAGCAAATGAGAATGAAATAAAAATCCCGGAAAGCCTGGTATTTTCTCCTTAATGTATGTTAAAATACGATTTACTATATTGAGATATAATATTGCAAAAAATTCGGTTTTTGATTGTACCATTCTTTTTGAGACGGGCTGTAGTTTTGTTGAACAGTTTCATAATTAGTATTCGTAAGATGAGAAGTTTCTGCAACTTTGAATTCAATTAAGCCTGACAACTTGATTAATAATATTCAAATTTACACGTGCACCTAGTTAATTTAAATACCTATTGATTGTTTTGCGGGGTTGAAAAGAAGTGTTATAATTATCTGGTATGGTAATTAATTATTGTTTATTGAATATTATGGTAATTGTTATATCCATTCCTGTCATGCATATGCCCCCCTGTACTATTATTCTTATTAGGTAAGCCAGAAATCCCTTAAATTATGATAAAATAATGACTTTGGTTCGATATTTCTTACGTCTCAGTCCATAGACAGGTTGATGCACAGTGACCATTTTTTCTGTGGGAGGGGGCCCATATATTTTCGGGGGGCAAGCATATATTAAGTATTGTTAAACCTTATAGGCCTATGTTGTTTTCCCTGTAATTGAGCATGTGTGCATACATTCACTAATTTCACATAGGAAAAGACGTGGGGAATGTTTCCCCACAAGGAGAAGCTGCCCCCTGCCATAATCGTACAGGCAGGGGGGTGGGCACTTTGCCACCCCAGAGAGCTTTGACAGGGAAAACTTGAAAATCACTAAATCAGCACTTTCTTGCCTGCTCACTGTGAAATTTTATACCTGCGCTCGGTCGGCAGGAAACTTTGCCTAAAAATCACTTCCCCAGGAAAATCGCGAGGTGTTAATGATTAGAAATGCAAGTTCTTTATATTTGTTGCTACAGCATTGTCAGTGTCATCTAATCATCTTCCATCTGTAGTCCTCATGGTAAGATAGGTGCAACGAGAGATTTCACATATCAGTGTCCCACTAAAAAATCAAAAGTACTGATTTTTGCTCTGATGTAAAGCTTTCCATCTAAAATATCCCCAGCTGAAAGGAATTAAGCTGAGAAATAGTTCTTTTTACAAAAATGTGCAATTTCTATTTTTGTATAGGAGCACTACAAAATTCAGCCTATGTGTTTTCTATTGAATATAAGTAAAAAAAAATAAATCACAACTCCAATCACCTTTTTTCTCTCTTTTATACCTTTATGTAACCAAATACAAGGTAGAAATCTCTTGAGTGTCAATCTCATGAAATGACTATTATTACACAATATTTGGGTGGCCTCAAAATCTCTCGTGCCCCTTTAAAGGTGCAACGAGAGATTTTCACATACAGGTGTCCCTAAAAAATTTGAAATTTTTTATTTTTTTTATTTTTTTTATTTTTTGCTTTATCAAAAATATCCCCATGCTGAAAGGATTAAGCTGATTAAAGAGATAAAAAAAGTAAAAAATTGTGAATTTCTAATTTTTCGTATAGGAGCAAATACCTAAATTCAGCCTGTGTTTATAATTGAAATTAACAAATGAAAACGCCCTTTGTTTTCACTTATCAGGCATATCTGTAACCTAAGACAAGGTAAGAAGTCTATTGGGGATCTAATCTTATGAATCCCTACATAATGCACATATATGGGTACATCCCAAATCTCCTCTTGCCACCTTTAAAATTTGATAGCAAAACACTGCAACACTCATTGAAAGTTTTGGTCGCAAAAGTATTATCTCAAAATTACATAGTTTTGCCATGAAAAAAATAGGAGATACAATTATTAAGGAGATTTTGAGACGAAATGACACGTAATTTATAGATACGCAGTTTTGCCAAAAATGCCCGTCAGAATGGTAAATCGTAACCCAAGCTAGGATGTCTACTCAAAAAGCGAAGCATTTCTTTTTTTGTGTTCTGGCCATGTAAGACTTTGTTAAATGAAAACAGTGCCCATATTCAAAGTTTTCGAGTTATGTAATTCTGCCATTAAAGGGCCAATTCTATCATAACCAAATCATTTTGTCACAACAGTAAAAATGTCCCTTTTTCCACAAGACATCAGAGGAGGCGCATATCATTAGACTCCACTCCAACCATACCAACTTAAAAAATACAAATTGAACCATAATTTATCACCCGGTCGAGAAATAAACAAGTTGTTTTGGCATATGCACGGTCAGTTGGTGGGCCACATTAAACTAAGTTCTTTATTAAAATAATTTAGTTGTTGTTCCTGCTAGGTGTTTGTGGGCTTTATTCCCGCTAGTACAAACAGTAAGCCGCTCTTCACAGATGTAAATTCCATCAAACCCAGGTGAAAAATGTTCAATATACTTAATCTAATCCAAACAGTTTTTATCTTGGGCTTTAATTAAGGTTTAAGTATATAAGTGTATCAAAAATTCGTTCAGTACAGTGTTCATAACCACTTTAGTATGAGTTGCCAAATTAAACCATTTCAAAAAGATGAAATGGTCTAATTTTCCATATTACCCTTATTTGGATCAACTAGCTGAAATCGTACTATACTATACCCTTCTAGAGCAAATTTTGATTGGTTACTGAATAGTAAGCCATCGAGATGATGTAGGCAAATTGGCAGGCTTATAGTGGTGGAGTAATACAAATAGATCGACTATTTGATTGGTTAATCAAAGTTTGTATTGTAATGAACCACGCACATAGACTATAAGAAGGCGACCTCCAGGGAGTTAAAACCATGTTGAACCTGGTTCAACCCCATAACCTGGTTCAAATCCAATGAATCCCGGTGCTTAATTTAATTTATGAAATGTTGGATGGGAGGTTCTGTACTCTCTTTGGCATGGGTTGATTGGGCGAGCCAAATACAGCGTACCTACTTTTTCCCTTCCCCCACCCTCTCCTCACGAATCCTAACATCTGTATACATCGGTCAATCACATTAGTCTTCCCAACAATATTTTTTGCTTCCAAGCGTCAATAAGGTCAACATAGCCCTGTCGACCGTTTTGTTTTGATTTTTTAAATAGTTGAACGGCCACGCAATAGCTGTAATACCTTACACATTAAATATAGTCTTATTCCAAGCAGGGCTAGCGCTGTGAGATTTGATGTTGCCTCATGGAGACACCGTTGTTTAATACTCACTTTCCTGTCGTGCTACCGACCTCTGATAGCAGGACCAAACACAGTCCCCGACCTCAATAGTCTCATACCATCAACTATGGAATGAAATCTCTTCCACACCTATGCACTCGGCTACAACCCACCTGTGGAATTTGTGTACTGTGGTTAATAATCTAGTCCTCAAGTGCTAAGTTCTTTTTCATACTGCAAAGCACGTAACTGAGCCTTTGGAGATGAGCCTGGCCTATGTGAATTTGCTTGATACAGTCGTAAGCTAAGCCCTAAAACTTGGTAATTTTTTGCATGATTTAATTTTTAACGTCATGGTCAATTTGAAAACCTTCATTGAATTGTGAATTCACTTTGTTTGTTTATGTTTAAACATAATTATGTACTACACCTATGTCATACTAAACATCTTTTTTAATGTTTTTAATTCACACCCGCTCGCTTTTGTCTAGTTGCGAAAATTTAGGAGGCAGGAAATATTCCCTTATTCAAAGGACAGGATTCTCCTCTCATCAAGAGACTTAATAGAGGAAAAGTCTTTCCTTCCTCTACCAGATAAAATCCATTTTCTCCAAAGTCTTGAACAACAAACGTCATGTGTTTTATTAACCTTTTAGTCATGCCAATGTGCATTCCATTCCCACCACAGGGACATAGAATACAAGCGTAATTTGGGCTTCACTCCGGTTTTTCGTTCCTCAAGATAGACAAATTTGTGCTTGTAAAGTAAGTGGCTGCTTGATGCGGTCTTGTTACGCACTGTAATGGTG
Organism: Ophioderma brevispina; assembly: GCA_023653785.1. Taxonomy (NCBI): domain Eukaryota; kingdom Metazoa; phylum Echinodermata; class Ophiuroidea; order Amphilepidida; family Ophiodermatidae; genus Ophioderma; species Ophioderma brevispina. The sequence continues at coordinate 80,453 of JAMKCH010085020.1, forward strand.
GTTATTTGCCCATTGAAGATGCTTCCTCTGGTAAGGCGACCAGTCTGTTTTAATTTTTTTACCTATATTTTGACGAACTTACTCGACGGGCTTTGTACGGCCTGGATTTCTGGAGGGTATGTTGATGCTGCTCAATATAACAGGCACTGTGCGTCTTCATTCTATAGAACCTTAATTTTAATTAGCTTTACCTACTTGATGGGACAAAACTTCCTTGCTTTTGTGATTAGCCACCTGGGTACTACGACCTATAATACACTCCCTGATTGGCTCATTAATGGACACAACATGAGATAGCCCTCTGCAGGCAGCGTTAACCAGGGGTGCTACGCCCCCCGTTAAAAATAAAAAAAAAACTAGAATGTTGGCGGTTCTCGGCTTTCCGCGCTCGCTATATCAAAGAATATAAGCTGGGCCGCCCCATGACCTTTGAACCCTGTCACGTGACCTTTTACCTCATCAACATAATTATGGATTCGCATGGTGCACCTATGACAAAAGTTTGGTTCCATTGAACTTTCAAGTTTTCATTTAGATCAATTTTAACATTTAAGAGCCCATTTTTCAAACTTGACCTCAACATGACCTTTGACCTTTTCAACATGACCTTTGACCTCATCCATATATGAGGACCTCATTGTGCACCTATGACAGAATTTTGGTTCCAATTGGAATTAAACTTCAATTGAGGTCAATGTAAAAAAAAACTTACAATCATTTGTTACAACACACATAACACACACATCACACAACAACGATTGCTAAAGTGGTCCTGCCACTATAGCTGCGGCCCACAAAAAAGAGAGGGAAAGGGGAAAGAGAAAAAGAAAGAGAAAAGGGAAGAGAGCCAAAAAGACCCCGTCACTTAATTAATAAAACATGATTAGGGGCCCCTACTGACCAACTTCACTGTTGTACATCTAGTAACGCGTTAAAAGGCGATCCAAATAAAATCAATCAAATCTAACAGGGGGCATGGGCGAGACGTGAGGGGGGGGGGTGATTGGTCTGACACTGCAGGCCCTTGTACCTATCACCCTCTGCATCCATCCGCCGGTACTGCGACTGTTTGCAAGACTATACATGTACGTATCTTAAACTTTTGGCGCTACGTTTACAGGGTCTGTGGTCTAATCTAAGAGGAAATCAGCACAAACAAAAACTCTTTTCCACCACATTGGTCCTATTGAATCCCGCATACTGCTTAATATTAACCTTGGTCGGGTCACTTGTATAGCGCTACAAAACACCAAAGCACAGAAGAGCTTGGCCCTGGGCCCAAATTCGCAATTACATTTCATTCCTCATTTTGCTCATAAGAATTTCATAGACACTTATTGCCATTTTGTGGTGTGCAAAAGATCAAGTCCATATTGAGCGAAAACTGTCCAGTGTTTTAGTCTTACATCGTCTTGAATCACTGACATTGCTAATATGCACAAGGCACAACCACACTTCTTCAAAACATTTCCATCCATGACATCGTTCCATTATACCCGTTTGCTAGTTTCGATCCTTCGTGTTTTTTACATTCAATTCACATTGACTATCGGAAAAAACCTCGGTCCACAGCGCATCGGAATTCCCCCGATGAACATCACGACCCCAATGCAGTAATGTTGAAAAATAGATCACACGCAAACAATTATGCATGGTGCAGTGTGGTGTGACGTCGTAATAGCACGACGTGCCTTGCTTTGTTGGTGGTTTTGGAGTATCTTTGGAGTGTGCAAATCGCATGGAGTAGCGTGCCCCGGCGGCAAACCTAGAACCATTTATAAATTATTGTGTTGAGTGTCCGGTAAATTTTTTGTTTTGTGATCAGGTTAGTACAACTTATAACATAATATATGAATTGATTGCCAGTTTTAAAAGCTTGAATCTTTCTGCCTATTGTGAGTCAACTTTCAAAGTGGTATATCATCTCTTTGCATGTTTGCGTTAGCTAAAAAAACAAGCCTGAAAAAATAGGCCTTTGGCCTTTGAAAAACACAAAAACCCCAGAGCTTCAGGGGGCTCTGCCCCCTGATAATTGTGGAGAAAAAATTATTTCCGAAATGTTCATGTTGATTTAAAGGCATATAAAATTGTTTGTTTGGTCGTACCCGACGCAACCTAAAAAAACCTGATGACTCGAACTTTTTAATGCAAATTAAAGCCACAACATAAAAAAATATTCTGCTGACCGCCCCATTATTTCATCCACAATTATTTTTTGTTACCAACCACAAAGACGAAAAATAACAAAAGAAGACAAAGCAACTACAACAAGTCAAAATTCAAAGATCGTTGCATGTCATTGAAAAAAGCTTTAAATAGTAACATCTTTTGTATTTCATTTTGAGAGTAAACATTGAGAAAATCTAAAAAGAAAATTTTTTAAAATCCGACCGACCCACCCTTATATTTTTTCTCTGTTCACCAAACAACCATTTGTTTTGTATGCCTTACTGTAATTTTTAGAGAATTTGTGGCAGAATGCTGACAGTAAAATCGTTAAATAGACATATTTTTTTTATATACATTGTTAACCTCCCAGTAATTCTGCCTCCCTAGTCTCTCAGGTTTGATAATCTTATCATCCTTGAAATGTGTTTCTTGATACGTGTGAGCCAAAGAGGATGTATTGAGTTGAATCCCACAATGCACATGTCTGGGAATTTCACCTCAATAGGTCATGTGATCCCACAAAAAATCCGATTACCACATAAAAACCCTGACTTTTACACTTCCTTTAGTGCCCAAAGCACTAGTGTACTTAGGGAATTTTTTTAGCATGATTGTGAATGTCTTGTGGTTCTTTAACTTTTGGAACACTTTAATCCCTAACTACTGACATGTGTTTAGTACAGTACTTATAGGAAAATTGCAATGCATTAATGGGACGGGTTCAAACACGCCTCTTTGTGGAGTTATGTCAAATCTTCTCCTGATCCTAGATTGTCTTCACATAGCATAAATAGATTTCCAGTCAAATCATATTCCAGGGGCTGGCTGGTTTAACCAACCGAAATACTCTAATTTCCATATTAACCCCATTGGGTCTACTAGCTGAAATATTTTGATTGGTTACTCATAAGGCAATCTGATATGATGTATAAGGAATGTGGTATACTTATAGTGCATTGGTGAGGATACAAAGAGATATAGATGCACTCTTTTGATTGGTTACTCCGGAGGTTGTATTTTGTAATGGACCACTCACAGAGACTGTAAGTAGTAGACCTCCATTGAGTTAAAACCAGATGAACCTGGTTCAAACCCAATAACCTGGTTCAAATCCAATTGAATCCAAGTGCTTAATTTAATCATGATATTGGGATGGGAGGTTCTGTACTTTCTTTGGCATGGTTGATTTCCCTCCCCTCTCATCTGAATCCTAACATCTGTATGATCATCCGTCAATCACATTATTTCTTCCCAACAATATTTTTTGCTTCCAAGACGTCAATAAGGTCAACATAAGCTGTTTGCCGTTTGTTTTGATTTTTTTTAAAATAGTGAACGACTAGTGCAATAGCTGCATACCTACACATGTATATATAGGTCTTATTCCAAGCAGGGCTAGCGCTGTGAGATTTGATGTTGCCTCAGTGGAGACACCATTGTGTAATACTCACTTTCCTGTCTTGTCTACTGCTGATAGCAGGACACAAACACAGTCCACCGACCTCAATAGTCTCATACCAAGCAACTATGGAATAATCTCTCTACATGATAGGCACTCAGCTACAACCCACCCTTTGGAATTTGGGTACTCGTGTTAATCTAGTCCTCAAGTGCTAAGTTCTTTTTCATACTGCAAAGCAGTAACTGAGCCTTTTAGAATGAGCCTGGCATATGTGTTTGTACTTGATTGATACAGTAGTATGCGAAGCACTAAAACTTGGTCTTTTGGCATGATTTAATTTTAAACGTCATGTCAAAATTTGAAAACTTTCATTGAGTCTTGAAATTATTTGGTTTGGTTATGTTTACATACTTATGTCCGTACTAAACATATGTCCAAATAAACAATCTTTTTTTTAAGTTTTTAATGGGCACCGCTAGATTTGGTCTAGTGGCGAAAATGTAGGAGGCAGGAAGGAAATCTACGTCTTCAAAGGGACCAGGATTCTCCTCTCATCAAGAGACCTAATGAGGAAAAGTCTTTCCTTGCCTCTACCAGATATAAAATCAATTTTCCTCCAAAGTCGGAAGTAGAAACACAAACCGTAGGTTTTTATTAACCTTTAGTCATGCCAATGTGCATTCCATTCCCACACAGGGACATAGGAATACAATGGCGTAGTTTGGGCTTCACTCCGGTTCGTTCCTCAAGAGAGCACAAAATTTTTGCTGTAAGTAGTGATGCATGTGGGGTCTTGTCGGGCACTCGTATTGTGGTTTATTGACTTGCAGAGCTTCCTATGTCAAGCGAACCAGTCGTGTTATCTTTTACTACTAGTTTGATCGGGAACTTATCGGCGGCTTGTACGGCCTGGATTTGGGGGTCGTTGATGCTGCTCAATATAACAGGCACTGTGCGTCTTCATTCTATAGACCTTATTTGTAATTTGCCTTGCCCTTACCTTGATGGGACCAAAAAACTTCCTTGCTTTGTGATGAACCCACCTGGGTCCTCTACACTGTAATACAACTCTTCCTGATTGGACACAAAAATTCTTGCTTTGTGATACCACCTGGGTACTACTACCATAATACCCACTCTCCTTGATTGGCTCATAATGGACACAACTGAGATAGCCTCTGCAGGCGCGTAGCCAGGGGCTACGCCCCCCCCCCCCGTAAAAACAAAAAAAGAGGAGGGAAAGGAAAGAGAAAACGAAAGAGGAAGAAAAAGGGATAGAAAGGAGAAAAAAAGACCCCGTAAAATAGTTAATAAAACCGATTGGGGCCCTACTGACAAAACTTCACGGTTGTACACCTAGTATAGTGTTAAAAGGCGTATATCAAAATAAATCAAAATCTACTAGGGCGTGGCATGGATCGAGACGTGGAGGGGGGGGGGTGTGGGTCTGACACTGCAGGCTCTTGTAACTAGCACCCTCTGCATCGCATCCGCCAGTGACTGCGACCTGTTTGCGAGGACTATACATGTAAGGACGTAAACTTTGGCGCGGAGTGTCGTAAGTGGGTCAATTCAATCTTGAAAACGACGTACGTTTACAGGTCGGTGGTCATAATCATTGAAGAGGAATCAGCACAAACGAACTTCTCCACAACATGAATAGGGCATATGAAAAGGCGTCACTGCTTAATATATTAACCTTGTTGGGTCACTTGTATAGCGCTATACAAAGCAAGAAAGCTGGGCCCTGGCCAAATTCTCAAATTACATTTCATTCTCATTGCTCATTATATTCCATAGGACACTTAGTGCCAATTTGCATTTGTGTTGCAAAAGATCAAAGCCATATTAGCGAAAATGTCAGTGTTTTAGTTTTGACATCGTCTTGAATGCTATTGACATTGCTAATATACACAAGGCAAAAACCACACTTCTTCAAAAACCATTTCCCATACATGACATCGTCCCTTATTTACGTTTTGCTAGTTCCGATCCTTCGTTGTTTTAAATTTCCCAATTCACATGGAACTACGGAACCTTGTGTCAAAGCGGCGCGGAATTCCCCTGATTGAACAGGCACGACCCCATGCAGTAATTGGTGAATAGATCAAACGACAAACATTCAGGCATGGTTGCAGGGTGGGTTGTGTTGTGAAGTCGTAATTAGCACGACGTGACTTGCGTTGTTGGTGGTTGGAGTATTCTTTGGGAAGGGTGCATCGCAATGGGTAGCGGTGCCGGCGGCAAACCTAGACCTTTAAATATTGTTGAGTGTCCGTAAAACTAAAGTGTGTTTGTGATCAGGTGCGTACAACTATAAAAATATATATTGAATTGCTTGCCAGTTAAAATGGCTTGAAGCTTTCTAGCCTATTTGTGAGTCAGACTTTTCAAAAGTGGTATATCATCCTTTGCATGTTTGCGTTAGCTAAAAAACAAGCCTGAAAACAAAAATAGGCATTCTGGGCCTTTGAAAAAACACAAAAACCCAGACTTCAGGGGGCTTGCCACCTGAATAAATTGTTGAGAAAAAATTATTCCGAAAATGTTCAGTTGATTTAAGGCATAAAAAAAATTGTTTGTTTGGCGTAACCTGACAAACCCTAAAAAAAACCTGATGACTCGAAAGTTTTTATGCAAATTAGCACAAATAAAAAAAATTCTTGCGACCGCCCCATTATTTTCCATCCACATAGTTTTTTGGTACCAGTACACCAAAGACGAAAAAAATAACAAAAGATAGAAACAAAGCAAACTGAACACGTAAATAAACGATCTTTGCTATGTCCAGGGAAAAAAGCTGTAAAATAGTAGCATATTTCTTCATTGTAGAGTAAAAAAAACATTGAGAAGATCTAAAAAAGAAAATTTTTAAAAATCCGAGTCCGACCCGACCCTGATATTTTTTCTCTGGTACGCCAAACAAAACATTTTTTTATGCCTCTTACTGTATTTTTCGAGGATTTGTTGGCCAGAAGTGCTGACGAAAATACAGTAGAATCATAGAACAATATTTTTTTATATACATTGTTAACCTCCAGTAATGTCTGCTCCATATTCATCTCAGGTTGATAATCATTATAAGCTGGAAATGTGTTTCTGGATACATGTGAGCCAAGGAGGATGTATGAGTTCAATCCCACAATGCACAGGTCTGGGAAATTTCACCCTCAATAGGATCATGTGATCCCACCAAAAAATCTCTTAACACATAAAAAACACTGACTTTTACCCTTTTACTTGTGACAAAGCACTCAGTACTTAGGGAATTTTAGGCATGATGTGAAATGTCTTGTGGTTCTTTAACTGTTGGAAACACACTTTTAATCCCTAACTACTGACATGTTTTAGCTACAGTTACATTATAGGAAAATTGCAATGATTTATGGATGGTTCCAACCACCATCTTTGTGTGAGTTATGTAAGTCTTCTCCTTGATCCTAGATTGTTTCACATAGTAGAGAATAGATCAAGTCAATCATATACCCGGGGCTGGCTGGTTTAACTCAGCCTGAAATACTCTATTTAAAACGGCACTGCCACATTTTAACAAAATATGAAATTCTTCAATTTTTGCTCGAAAATGATAAATAGGCCCATTGGAAGAATAGATTGATTTCACACCAAAAAAATAACCTACCCAAAAACAGATAGGGACATTAATACGAGGCAAAAGAAATCCAGTAATTTGTAGGCTATCTTTAAGTTTGCCGTGAATTAATCAACAAATGTGTATATAAATGAAATATCATAGATTGATCATCATTGATATTAAAACCCAAAGTCACAGAGACTGGTAAAAATGGTGCATGCCGTGGCGGAATCCGCAACTCCGGCACGGTGTCTTCTTGTGTTAACCGCATTTCGTTGCTGCTAAATAAATTGTGGCAAAGTATTATAAAATCATTCTGTTTACCATGAGGGTGCTAATTTGGTTTAATCATTTCAGGTGAGGGCTAATGTATATTAAAAGCTTTATAACCATGCAAAAATATCATTTTTTCTCATATCTTGACGGGCACCACTATTTTTCAAATGGGCCAGAGTCTCTTTAAATCGGACAAACTGATCAATAACCCAGGGGCTCAACCTACCTGGATCCACAATATGGTATAGGCGTTATGATATATTAGGGATTTATAGATGCGCAAACACATTTTTATGGAAACTGTCGCAGGCACAAACAGAGAGGGAAGACCAAGGAAGAGATGGGAAGATGACATCATTGTGGGCACCAACCTCAACAAGGCAGATTTGGAAGCGCAAGATAGAATAGATGGTTTAAATTTGTTCGAGGAGCCAACGTCTATGGGACATGGTGCATAGATAGATAGTAGCTGTCTCAAATTATTTTATGAAATTCATTTATGAATATAATGTAGCCAGTAAAGGGACAGTGCAGGATAATCAGCTGTTTAGTGTACACTTTGAGTCGCCATCACTATAATGTGTCAATTTGTGGGAGACGGTGCCGGAGAGGGTATGACAAATTTCTTAAATACGTCATTTTTCTATTTGGTGATTTTCCCTACTTTAAAGTAGTTTTAATGGAATTGTACACACATATCCTTGATTTATAAGCTAATTACAGGGTGACCCAATAATATTTTTCCACTTTCTGTAATTTGATATCTGTGGATTTTATTTTATCATAAAGAATTAGTAATAGAGCATCTTACCTGATTTTTTTGTTCATTTTGGTTGAGTGGTTCTCAAGATATGGTCCACTGAACAATAAGTCAGCAAAACAGACTTGTCCACAGAGCATCATTTTTCTTAGGCATGGAAATCCCCAATGCCCAAATCGAAGCGATCCATTGTCCCTACACACATGCCCTGAACACAAGACAGAAAAATGGGTATTTAGTACAAGCTAGTACAACTGCATACTGCACTGGGGGGGGGGGGGTGCAAATGACTGCTTGAAACTCAAAAATAAAGACTGAAATACAATAGCGCTCATTTCACTGGTATCCACGCAACACAGTCCGTGGTGATATTTGGTGCCTAGATAGCGAGAGGTACCGGGTTTGAGACCGTGTATTTTCATCTTTATTAGAGTCTTTATTATATAGAAATATACTTGTGCGCAATTTCAGTAATGTACACGTCAGCTTTGAGAGATATACCATGTTTTCCTTGACTTTATTTAGCCCTGGATTAGTGATGAAAGCTATCTAGGTCAATTTGATAAACAATATCTAATCATCATGGTAAACATGATGTTGCTTGCGCATCAGTCCCTTTAAATAAGGAGATGGTGCTATACATATTACATTAAACCATACCCAATACAGCATCTGACATTCAAAACTTTCCATATCAGTTATTGCACACTCATTTCATTTCCATGATTCTACCCTATCAAATGTAAATTGCAATGTGTTTGTGTTACTTGAAACTAAAAGCCCCATTTATTAGAAATTAATGTAAAATTTAGATCTGCGTCTGCCATAATTGGGTTAACAAATAAATGGGTTAGTAATCATGCAAGAAACATGATCATTTCTAAGGCATGCAGTTATGAGGTAAATGTTGTTATCCTTTTAGGGTCTAGATATAAATTGCCAAGCGATCAGGCGTGATGATGTATTCATGGAAAGTAATTAATCAAGAACATAGGCCTGTGATCACTGCAGGTATGTTGCATAAGGTTTTTTTTTCTGTATTAAACTTCAGTAAACTTTTGCTCAAAAATATTGTTCCATGCTTGATTTCTCAAGTTCTTGAGTTCATTGACACCATTTTACAACAAATGATAAATCTGAAATTTTACAGCCATTGTGACCTTTAACCTATTTTGCCCCATAGCATAACAATTGAACTACAACTTGCAGATTAGCAGGGTGTTCCTCTTTTTGTGTCACCTTAAAAGAGACTCACCAGTCCTAAATTCTGTAGCTCTGTGAGTTAAAGTTTGTAGGTTTAAGTTTTTGTGGCTCATTTGAAATGTTGAAGTCCAATTGCACTTCCTGATGCAACAAGAAAACCATAATTTGTTAATGATGTCAAAGGTCAGGCAAAGGTCACATACCAAGGTTAAAGGTCATTCAAGATCAATTTGTAAAATAGGCTGAAGTTGGGTTTTGTAGATGTTAAAGACCAATTGCAACTGAACTCCACATGTTAAAGAGGTTATTTGTCACATTTTAAGGTCAAAGGTCATCTGGGGTCAAGTTAGACAAAACAGTCAGAATACAAGCATTTAGAGCCCATGAGAAAACAATTGTGATCATTGGATCACCTTGATCTGGGAAAAAATGTGTTCCCCTAAATTTAAGGGCGTATCCACAGGGTGGGTGTGCACAGTATGTGCACAGATGCGTACACACCCCGTGGGTCTAAAGGCTCAGTCACATTGCCAATTATTTGCTAGAAAACCCTTCCAGACTGCTCAAGACTGCTGATGATTGGCCATTATTCAAAAAATGTGAGCAGTTTTCTTTTTTTTCATGTGTAGTTTTGGCAATGAAGGTCTGGGACTGTCCTGTGGTCTTCTGCTCTTTATGACTTACTACCCAGTTTACCTCCACATTGCACCTATGCATTAATATTGAATGCTTTTCATTGGTGACTTTGTATTGTATCTTGTATGTAGTTGTATTGAATTTTGTGTGAACCTTCAACGTTAGAAGGAATCATAACATCAAAGTGTGACAGAGAGTCACTGACAGTCACACCTTTGTCTGCTGACTCGGAACAAGAGTAGTGACATTATATTGGTCTAGATGCATCGGCCTAGTTCGTCACAGTATGCATGCCAATAGGGAGATGGTGTTCTCAGGTTTGGATCTGTGATGAGATCTCTGATTGCTGTCAAATCTTCTCGTTCGATCTTGGCCGGAATGGTGATAGCAGTTTACGGACTATTTCTGGAGAGGAACGTTGTCTTGTGGGGCAAGCAAACAGGGTTTTATTGATTGAAATTTGCTGTGGGGTTTGGGATTTTGGTACATAACCTTGTCAGATGGTGGGATGTGTAAGAATTTTTTTGTCCTGGTTCAGCCAGAATTGATGCACAGGACAGGGTTGTCTTTTAAAGAGACACTGGCACATTTGAAAAAGTGCGCCCTCTAGATTTTTCAAAATTGATATTTTTGTATGGTTGTAAATCTTGTATATAGTTGGCCTACAAATTACCTGGATGTCTTTAGCCTCTTATTAATGTCCGGTCCCTATCTGTTTTGGATATGTTATTTTTATGTGTAAAATATATCTTTATTTTAATCTTCCAATGGCCTGGACTATCATTTGCAAGTTGAAGAAATTTGATATTTTCTGAAAATGTGCCAGTGCCGCTGCATGATTTTTGAAGGAGGATGCCCTCAATCTGTGCATTTCGCATGTTACCAAATGCTTACCACCTTCCACTGGTTCAATATGGTAATTTTTTGCTAGGCAGAAAAAAATTCACCGGGTGACGTTTTATTTACAGGATTTTTTCTTGTTATTTAAATATTAACTTATTGATTTTGTTTAGAATCACCGTTTAAATCCAAAGATGAGATTTTAAAATGATTTTACCAATTTTAAATTTACTATGCTTATAATGTATATTTTGGGATACAACATTGCCTGATCCTGGACTTATCCACACAGTATCAGTAAAGAAAATCATGGATTGTTTGTTTTCATAAAATTGTTATTTTTTGCTTTAAATGTAATCTGATCATGATCATATCAAGACTTCATCGCAGTACAAAAGCAAACGAGACCTTGGACAGGATCTCAAAAGTGATCATATGATAAAAATGGAAAGAGGTATTCATCCTTAAGAAAATCTTTGGGGATATAAGTGGGGAAATATTTCACTCCTCAGTTTAGGGTCAACTAGCATTTTTGGACCTCTTAACCTAGTCAAAACATGCTCATATTTTGGTAACCTTTTGAGCTTTCCACTTGGTGAATTTATCCATCCAAATGTCAGAATAAGCACACTGGATAGTCCCTCTAATTCTGGCTGTTTTCATAGACCGATTTGAGAAAAATCTGGTGCTGAATAGCCAGTGGTCAAGGTTTTTAAAAGTACATGCATGTGTATAGTTGTGTAGTGCGGTGTTAATATTTGCTGAAATACGTAACTGGTGCTTGGTTGAGATTTCCGCCCATGAAATTTGAAAATGTTATAAAAAGAGATCTTAAAATGGAATGTCACCTGATATATACCTTCTTGATATATATTTTTGTTCATGTTTACCATGTTTACGTGGGCAGTAGTAGGCCTATTAAAGGCGGGTGACCCAATTGACAACCTCACCCCCCCCCCCCCACACTTTACTCCATCCAAATTAAGATTTTGTTATCAGAAGAAATTTCATATTTTTCTTATTATCTCTGTGAAGTTTAGGGCCCAGAAAACATTTTCTTTTGATGTTATGAATAGAAATGTTTTCTGCCACATACTACATTTATTAACACAAACTGTCCTATGGGCTAATTTAATCCACATTTTTGCTTACACTGTTTAAATGGCTGGACTGATTTCAACTCAAAATTTGTTATGGGATTTTTTTGGGTGATATCCTTCCATGTGCGAGGGAATATTCGGACCGTGATCGGGTCACCCACCTTTAACTAGACATTTCAATTGGGGCAGAATGGAGAAAATCTTGTAAGGTTTGAAGAAGGGATGGGACCTAAAAATAAAGCTATGGCATGAAGGGAAAGGAGATTGGGCATGTCCCCTTGCCTATTCCACTGCAGTATGCTAAGACCAGAGGTCACATGTATTGGAAATAAGTACAAGTTGAGAGGTAAGAGTACATTGTTCATATTACTTGTCTTGTCTGAAGTATGAAGTGAAGCCACATGCATATACCCATTGCCACCTTTCAGTTGCAGTGCGCTTGTGCTTTGCCTACACATGTGCTGTAAGTCGGTACAATGTATACGCCTGCGTTGTTACTTCGTACTTCAAGCTGGACAGAGTATAGTTGAGTTCCAGAAAACTGATTCACAATTCTGTTTCTACTATTTTTATAATTAGTGACTAAAAAAGGACTTTCTTCAATTAGTTTACAACCAATCATCTTAAAGGATAATGTAATGTTTGTTTTAACTTTTAACCTCAAGCTGTTCTCAAGATTAGCACAATTTACAGACTGGTAGTTGATATAGTTAATTGGAAATAAACATCAGCAAACAATGCAAAACAAGACACTGAATAACAGCCACATTAGAGGTTTGTCCTTCGTGTTCAGAAGAGAAGATGAAAGTGAAAAGTATAAATAATCAACCTGTCAAAAGGTGAAATCATGTCCCATGATGCATATAATCCTTTTACAATGAAGACAATAGCTCTGATATTCTTAAGTGAACCCATGATTACCAACCTTTGTTTCTCATCTCCCTGTTTCTTTCTTAGTATTTGTTGTTTTGCACAATATTAGTGTATTAATACCCAATTTAGCTTGGTCACAATACTTACTTAATCTTTGAAATAAACAACCTCAAAAATAATGTCTTTATGTTAAAAATAACAATTTCCAGAACATCCGCAAGTTGTAGTCAATTTATTCTCAAGAGTCAAGCCCATATTGAAATCCGCCCTGAATCTGACTCCGTAACTATACAATACCTAGATCAAATGACTTTGGCGGTATTGTACTGATGGTGTTTGACCTATGGAGAGTATTTTCGAACACAAACGGCAAATGCTGTGGTTAGCTTGATCAGCAATATTATGAAGACAAATCATTAAAAAAAATAATAAATGATGGTGGCAAGTTTGTTTATCTTATTTATTCAACTTAGGCTGACTCAGCGATTTTGAATTAAATTTTTTATATAGCTTTTTTAAAACAGTCATCTAGAATTAAATATGGCCACTTAAAATGCTGAATTCCAAAGTTAGAGATGAATCCGATTTTGCGTTTTCATACAGTAAACATTTATACCCAGTATAAGAGTGCCATAGGAGACCATGTATAACGAAAATTCCGGATTCTGAATTTTCTAGCTTAGTGATTAGTATATGGACAAGCAATTAGTATATGGACAAGCATTATGTATTATGCAAAAAAACATGATTTGTTTGAAAATTGAGTGCGCCCTTATCGTGAAATCTCTGAGTCAGCCTTTAAGTTGTAATGGTATTATAGAGGGAAATCATGGAATTTGTAATTTTCAGAAACTCTTCTGCTGTTGCTTTAATATGAAGTGTGGGAGGTGACTGGCATATTGTGTTGCTTCAAAGTCATGCTACATGTGTAGGTCATGTATCATTGTGTGCCATGCCATCACTGTAGTACTATATTTTTTCAAATATTAAAAAATTGACATTTCATTTTTAGGTTTGGGGGACAGAAATATATTGTCATTACTTGGACTACATAGTGCCGGGAACGTACATAAAGGTTTTGGTGGATATTACATACAATTTGTCATTGTATAATTAAAATAACTTGAAGGAGTATTTAATGATTCTAGCACCTTCTGTTTTATTTATGGTTCGCTAGATATCCTTGAGAAAAACTTAGTCCCAAAATTTCAGTTCATTCTGATCTTGCATTTTTGGTGTTATGAAGAAAAGGTTTGTATTAAAGGTCCATGGCCGATCGCTAATAGCCTCGTCCCCAGAAGCCCAAGATTTTACCTGAAGTGGTCAACATTTTGGTATCAGAATAAAGCTACTATTTTTCTCATTTACGCTGTGAAATCTTAGAGCCAAAGGATGATTGGTTTGGAAGTTATGAGCGAAAATGTGCCCCATTTTGGTCGACCAATATTAATTTTACACAGTACTCTATGGGGCTTACCAAATCACGTATTTAGCTCTCGCATCAAAATGGATTGAAATATCGGCGCGAAACTTTGCAGATAAGGTTTTGCAGTGAAGGCCAATCTATCAAGATGAAAACTTCATATCCTTAAATCGGGCCATCCCCCTTTAAATGTCCCATAGGCCACAGTGCTGTATTTTGTGTCTTTTTACAGATAGAAGCACATTTGCAGAATGCCCAGGTGATAAAAAAATGAACTGTTTTTTAGGCAATTCATGGTTATTGTCAGGGGCGGATCCAGGAATTCTCAATAGGGGCAGACACAATTTATACAGTTTGAAATTCTGAAGGGGAGGGGGAAAACGCAACAAACAGATACTGTGCTATGGCAGCGGCCTGGGTGCCCACAAAAGTCATTCTTCTAGATCTACTATATGATGCCCAGCGCCCTGTGTGGCAAAAAGTCAGTTTTCTAGGGTGCCCAGTGCCCTGTGCTCTGCAAAAAATAGGGGGGAATGCACCAGGTGTGCCCCCTAAATTCGCCCCTGGGTAATGTATGATAGAACAAACCTTGCACTTGATCATTTGTTGGAAAAGGCAGCTTGGCCATGATAACAAATTTCTTTAAAGGCACTAAGGTCCAGTTAAAGGCTGACTCAGAGATTTCCTTAGGAGGGCGCCCTCATTTTTCTGACAAATCGTGTTTTTACATAAGCATAATGCTTGTCCACATACTAATCACTATGTGAAATAGCTAAGCTCAAATCGATGTCCTTCATATGGAAAATCACAGTTTAGTTTTAAAATTCCGGATCCGGAGTTTTTGTTATACACAGTATCCTATGGGACTATATGGAATACATAAATGTTTACTGCATCAAAACGACAAACCCGATTCCTCTTGTCTTTAGTTCTAGGCAACTATTTGTAATTATTACAGACAAAAATTATATTTCGAAATCTCTGAGTGAGACTTTAAGTTTGCCTCAAGGGTCATAGCACATCGATGGAAAAGGGCACTGCGACCAGTGGAAAATAAGGGCCAGATGTAACTGGCTTGTCAGTTTAGGTTTTTGGAAGGTGTGGTGCTGGCATGACTTTTTGAGGACTGACCTAGAGGTCAAAAGGTCAAATTATAAGTCTAAGGAAAGGTCAAACAGATAAGAAAGGTCAAGGTGTAAGAGCATGTAACCTTCTCAATATTTTCAGGTCAGAGGTTACAAATCCTATATTGCAGCTTAGCATCCAATGGGATTGAGTAAGATCTGCTGTGAAACTGAAGAAAGATATTTTAACAGTTTTGTTCATCATTGCCACTGAGAATGGCTCTTCAGCCAACTTTTGTTTTTTTTGGTGGAGTCTGTGTACAATATTGCGTGAAGAACCCTAGACTGTAAATAACTCACTGGTAGTTCTCTTCAGCCAACTTTTGTTTTTTGGTAGATAGTCTGTGTACAATAGTGCGTTGAGAACCCTAGACTGTAAATAACTCACTGGTAGTTCTCTTCAGCCAACTTTTGTTTGTTTTTTGGTAGATAGTCTGTGTACAATATTGTGTTGAGGACCCTAGACTGTAAATAACTCATTGATAGTTCTCTTCAGCCAACTTTTGTTTTTCTGGTTGATAGTCTGTGTACAATATTGCGTTGAGAACCCTAGACTGCAAATAACTCACTGGTAGTTTGACTAAGTGGTCTGGACAAGGCTGACAATTGGAAGCGGGCAGCAGCAGCTATATAGTGAACATTAAAGTCAGTGTTAACACATGTAATAAGACAGGCTGTTGCTATACATAACCTTGCATTCCTTGCTGTGGTACTTTTTGAGGCCTGACCTAGAGGTCAAAAGGTCAAATTATAAGTCTAAGGAAAGGTCAAACAGAAAAAAAAAAAAAAAAAAAAGTAGATAGTCTATGTACAATATTGCATTGAGAACCCTAGACTGTAAATAACTCACTGGTAGTTCTCTTCAGCCAACGTTTGTTTTTTGGTAGATAGTCTATGTACAATAGTGCGTTGAGAACCCTAGACTGTAAATAACTCACTGGTAGTTCTCTTCAGCCAACTTTTGTTTATCTGGTTGATAGTCTATGTACAATATTGCATTGAGAACCCTAGACTGTAAATAACTCACTGGCAGTTCTCTTCAGCCAACTTTTGTTTTTCTGGTTGATAGTCTATGTACAATATTGCATTGAGAACCCTAGACTGTAAATAACTCACTGGCAGTTCTCTTCAGCCAACTCTTGTTTTTCTGGTTGATAGTCTATGTACAATATTGCGTTGAGAACCCTAGACTGCAAATAACTCACTGGTAGTTTGACTAAGTGGTCTGGACAAGGCTGACAATTGGAAGTGGGCAGCAGCAGCTATATAGTGAACATTAAAGTCAGTGATTTAACACATGTAATAAGACAGGCTGTTGCTATACATAACCTTGCATTCCTTGCTGTGGTACTTTTTGAGGCCTGACCTAGAGGTCAAAAGGTCAAATTATAAGTCTAAGGAAAGGTCAAACAGGTAAGAAAGGTCATGGTTTAAGAGCATGTAACCTTCTCAGTATTTTCAGGTCAGAGGTTACAGATCCTATATGCAGCTTAGCATTCAATGGGTTTGAGTAAGATCTGCTGTAAAACGAGAGAAGTATTTTACAGTTTTGGGGCATCATTGCCAGTGTCACCAATATTTGGGATTTTCGTATATTTGGCTCTTCAGCCAACTTTTGTTTTTTTGGTAGATAGTCTGGTGTACAATATTGCATTGGAACCATTTTTTTCCTAGACTGCAAATAACTCACTGGTAGTTTGACTAAGTGGTCTGGACTAGCATGCTGCATTGGAGCGGCAGCATCAGCTACATATTGAACTTAAGTCAGTGATTTAAACACATGTACTAAGACAGGCGCGGCTATACATATCCTACTTCCTACTGTTATTTCTCACAGACCATGCCTCTCGCCTGCGGGCATAGAATGCATTTCGATGTTCAGACAGACAGGGCGAATGGTGACATATCAATACTGAAATCCATAGAGAAGCTTGTGCCGTGAAGCATGGCTCTAATGTCGAGGGTTTATAGCAAAAAGACCCATCTGCAATAGCTGCCCTGGTTAGATTTGCAGGTATAACACTTAATAAGAACACACCTGACAAATGGCAGCTATAGCAGATGGGGCCTTCTTGCACTAACCCTCAATGTCTCCCCCACAGTTAGGGTGAGTGAATTCCTTAGCAGATATTCAATGTTCAGACTCGGGGACACTTAACAGACCGAACATTCAACCTTACAACATCACTGGCCCATGTTGAGAATACTGCTTGGCAATGACCAGCCTGTATTTGATGCAATGTTGTGACTTAAAAGCCTGTTATGATCAATTTTCAAGAATGCTTTCAAGAACATTTTAAGAGTGGAAAGTTCATCCGTTTAATGCAAAGTTTAGTTCAACGATTGTCTCTGCGATGAGGCCTTAAAGTGAACTATTTTTCACATTTTTTTCATGTATAAAAAATGTGGTCATTTGTATATATAGACACCTTCAATCAAGTCTCAAAATGCTTTACTCTATTTCTGCTGTCGCGAGAAACGTCGGCTGCCATGCCCTTGGGTGTTGCGCTATTGACTATATCCCTAGCAGCTCTTCGTTTGAGTGAGTTAAAGTACTTTGCCCCAAACGCACATTGACTGGACAATGTCTTTCCTGGTCTTGACTCATGACAATGGGATTATGTCACACCGGGGCGGGCCTATCCACTGGACCATGGTGCCTCTAAAGGTGTACCACATGAATCAACAATTTTCTTTTTCATACATCATGTACATTCTTAAGTTCTGACAAGGAATAGTTTAATATTCTTTAGTTTAGAACCATCCCAGGTGAATAAATGTACTATTTCCCCTGGAAATAGAATACTATTGCCCTGCACATTACCATTTTTACTGGGGTACAAGGCCTCTAGACCGCGGTCACATGAGCGAATATTTTGTCGTTGTGTCGTAATATTCTTAATGTGCTACTACTGTAATAATTATACGACGGTCCCGGTCCACATGGTGAAGTAATTGTAATCGTGGTTGTAGACATTTCTGGACACACGAGCACAAGGTCAACAACACAGTTCATTTCGTAAGCTTGGTAAGTAACTAACTAAATTCGGTCCCACGGTGAGTTTATCCAGTACCATTACGGACCAGTACCATGGGTAGAAAGCGGACCCCTCCCTCACGCCCCCCCAACGGACCGGAAATATCGTCGTTAAGTTTATTACCGACCAGTTATATGGTACAACGACGACATGTACGTCTTAAGTTGCGGTAAATGCAAGCATTTTGTAGTACACTGTAGTACTATGTAGTATAAACTACGGAAAAAGAAAAGCCTCGTGTGGAACCCCGGGTCTTATATAATTGGGAGTGTTTGCCATAGTTGTATAAAGGCTGGTGTATGTGGAAAACAATGTTCAAAACATTCCAATGGTAGCAAGGCACCCACAAAATGTGAGCACACATTTGGACAATAATTTTGCAAAATTTTGATGCAGAGTACAGTCAACTCGGGGCACCCAATAAGCTAAAATTGATTTATGGAATATAGAAACAGAAATCAACCAGCCTGTTGGATGTGGAAACATTGAAGAATAAAGCTTGCGTCTGATAGCCTAGCATAGGCTAGCCAGCAGAGCCAACTAGGCTAAGTCTACAGTGTAAGTGCAGGGGCATAACAGGGGTAACTTGTCAAAGGGGCAATGTCTGGTTTTTAGGAGATTTTCCAGTTGGAAGTGGTTTTAGGCAGATTTTCCTAGTTGGAAGTAAAAATTTCTGGTGAGCAGACACAAAAACGCACTGGGCTGATTTAGCATGATTCTCAAGCTTTTCTTCAAGGTCGAAGGAACCTGTCCCCCCCCCCCCCCCCCCACCCAGAGATAAGCTTAAGCTTAATATGGAAAGGAGTTGTGTATGAGGTATCTGTATACAAATATTGGCTGATCTAGATTTAGGAAAGGTGAAGCCCCTGGTGATTTCAAGACCGTAAGCTGCTGTTTTCGGCCTTCTGGAAAAAAAGTGCAATTACAGTCTCCACATCACATCAGAAAAATATAATATTCATTATTCCCTCATGAGCATGCCACCTCTAAGTTTTCTAACCTAGTTTAATTTTAAATACACGTAACCTAAACAAATACTCTTATCAAACAAAAAACATTTTGCAGAGGAGAAGCTCAGATGTGAGAGTAAATTCAAGGTTTCTGTGTGATTTCAAACATTTGACCTAACTACGTTTGATAGGATAGGCTACTGAGATGAGGCTGATGATGGACGGCAATCTTTTCAAACATTTGAAATTCATTCATTAATTTTTTTTTACTGCAGGTTTCTGCTAGCTGCATTCGGTTTACATTTGACTTAATTCATACAGGAAGTTACAGTATTTACAGTGTTATTTGAACCTCTCCCCAACTCACACTAAATGGCTGAGATTCGGGTATAAAGAACTTCTTTTTTCATTTCACAATTTTGCCGCAATTGATATCATATCAAGTTCTCGTAGTTTCTCCGTAGTGTTCTACGACCTGATTCAGGGCAAATGGGGGAAATTGTATTCCTCAAAATCTCCTCCTGTTCCTTTAATTCCAAAATGGCAGAGTATGATTAGTGTCTACAGCAGGCTATACTCTATTTGTTCTCAACGTTTAAGGGTGACATCGTTCCAGGAGTTCTGCATTCGCTCTAGCGTTTCGATTGCCGACCTTTATTTCGCGGCGATTCACATGCATAAATGCTGCAATTCCAGGTTATCGGCTCACGTTTATACTGCAAGAAAACTAACAAGCACAGTGACGTCACCCTCAACTTGAGCTCGAACTGAGTATATACAGCAAGCACCAATGGAAATAGTGCTAGACTGGCGTGCCAAGAAAAAAGGAATAAACTGTCCTATAGCAAGACCTGATCAAGACTAAATCTAGACAAGGTGTATGATGCAGTCCATAAGCTTTTTAAAGTCTTATATCCGTAGTGAATTTGTCAAAGTTTGTTAGAACAAATAAAGGCCAGCAGAACAACACTACAAAACTGCAAAAAGGATTGAAACACTACACCAACCAATGAAAACTAGCTTTTCTTCCAATGTGATTTGAAAAAAGAGTTTTATCACTGTTTATTAATTTGTTTTAGGTAGCAAGCATGGGGAGAAAGTATGTCTTTCTTTTGAAGTGGAGTCGTGTAGGAATTTGGGACAGCCCGTTGCTGACTGCGTGGAAAAAAGCATCAAAATTAATGTAGCGTGAGATATCCCCGCCGTCACAGTATTGTACACTCTGTTTATTTATATATTATCAATATACAACAGCATGATGGCAAAATGGGTAGAAAATTGATCCGAAACATTTATAGCCATGTAATATAGTTCACTGTTTTTAGTGTATTTAATAGAAGTTGCTCTGCATTAGATTTTGTTGCACTATTGTTTATTCTTATTCCAGAACACGTAGTAGGACAACGTCCTGTGACTGAGTACTGGATGCCGCTGGTGTTGCAGTGTCTGTAGAAGTGTGTTTGGTTGTTTTTTTTTTTTTTTTTTTTTTTTTTTTTTTTTTTTTTTTTGAGAGGCTTAGTGTGATTAGGATTTGCAGAGAACACCCAGGGGTGAGTGCTATGTGTGTGTAGAACTTGTAGGTCACCTGAACTCGGGTTAATTGTATGATGAGAGTTAAATACCACTCAGAATCGAGTCAAAACAGTTTGCCTTAAAGGCAAAATGAAGGTGAAGGTAGCAGTGAATTGTTGTATTACTATGAGTTTGTCTAAGATCAGCTTTTGTTGAAAGCATAAAATTTTTGTGGTCCATGACAATTAGGGAGGGGTGGTTATTTACATGGGGATGAAGGATTTGAGGGGGAGCCCACTATTTCAAGCTACTACATGCCATGCAAATGACCGTGGAGTGAAGCCGAAGAAATGTCGCAGCCATATGTCCGCGGGCATATGTCGTAATACATAGTCGATGAAAAACCTCCTGTGAGTCCATGGCCAAAGCCAGTCTGTTGCACTGAGGTACCTTTACTGTGTACTAATTAAGCTACTATAGGCATACTGTAATAAAATTTAATGGTGGTATTGTGTATTACCCTCCGCGGTTCTGCCTAGTTGTGACACTATATAATATAAAAAATCAGTCTAAAATTAAGAAAGTGCTAATGGAGGTATGGGGATGGGGAGAAGTCTGTGTCGCCCTGAACGAATGTTCATGGAGGAAGCATACTAGTCCAAATTTGTGTGTCTGTCCGTCCATTCGATGACTCGTTTACCTTTTTTTAAATGCCCTGAAGGTCTAAACGGATTGCCCGATTACTTCATATCATTGCTTTGAGGTGTCCGATACACTATAATATCCGTCATACGCATGATAATGAGAAAATGGATATGATTTGCCCGCCAAATATTATTGCGCCCAAAATATTGGGCTGACTGCGTCTCGCCCAATATTGGGCAATTCATAAGCTCGACCAATAAATTTGGGCTGAATCGATTCAATTTTATTTCAAACTTGGTAGGAGATATGAGGTGCACAATATAATGTGTAGCTTTTGGCCTGCATTATTTGCATATTCATGAATTTTAATTAGCTTATATGATATTTTTAGACATTTTGGTTAACCTTTTTTTGGCAAAAGCTGTGCTGGCTAAAATGCTATGCCCAACTAATTGTCAAACTGGTACTACCAATGTCGGTAGGCTGATAGAGTGAGGGTTTGACAATATCATGTGTAGCTTTTGGCTGCGTTTCGCATATTAATGAATTGAATTAGTTATTTGCATATTTTTCAGACATTTCAAATTAACTTTTATTTAAAATGCTCGTTGGCTGAAACGTATGCCTGAGTTTTATTAAAATTGGATCAAAATGAAGCCCAAATTTATTGCGTCAAGTAGAGTGGCAAAAATATTGGGGCGAGACGTAGTCGAGCCCAATATTGTACAAAACTCATAGCGAGACCAATATAAATTCTGGGCGTAATAAATCATCCAAGTTTATGATTATCATGTTTGGACTGATATTTTCAACACTTGGACTCCTCAAAACATGTAATCTTAAAATTGGTATGTTATTTACATGATGGCGGGGTGTGTAGCTTTAGGGCTTATTTGCACATTCATGAATTTGTATTTTAAGTAGTTAATTTGCTTAATTTCCATAGGCCGTAAAGTCCCAGGGGGGGGGGGGATATATCCCCCCAATATTTTGGATGAGGGGCGATGGTCAATACGATCATCCCCCCCAATGTTGATGCCCATTCTGTGGTTTTTACCCAAATAACCTCCATATTGTACAAAATAGTTTAAAATGGTAAATTTCCACGCGCTTCGCGCGCATTTGTTCAATTACAATTATATTTAAGGATTTAGGATTATAAAGTGGTATATTTTTTAGCGCGCTTCGCACATGTGCTAGTAAGGGATCTTTTCAGCAAACTCTGTCATTCATCAATTTCATCAAACCCCATCCCCCCAAGGTCAAAAAGAAATTTACGCCACTGATTATTTATCAGGAAATTTTGGTTAACTTTGTTAAATGCTCTGCTGGCCGCAACACCCTGACCCAGTGTGATTTACTTTTAAACTTCAAGTGTTAGGCCGCTTAGGATGAAGATCAGGTTGACCACAATATCATGTGTAAGGTTTGCTGAGCTAATTTTCATTCTGTTGGCAGCAATTTTGTTTACATTTTTGAAAAAAATTATTGTGAGCAAGAGGGGAAACCCTTAAATTTTCATCAAGGAGAAAGTTCATAAAATAAGGGGGAAATGCAAATTTTTAACAAGAAAGGGGGGGAATGTGAATTGTTCTTTTCTGATGCACTTCAGGGTAGAAGAGACGATTTGACTTTACAAAAATTATAAATAAAAAAATATTATTATCAGTTGCCCAGTATCGGACATGATGTGCTTGACATCCACAAATTACTAGCATATTTGTTCGCTAAGTTTTGTGCTTTTTAAAATGCAATTTTCTTACCTTATTAGCTAGCTCCATGATGTCACATGATAGTACCTCTAATCAGTGGCACCAAAATGCGCATGACCGCAAAACTCATCATTATAGAATACTACCAGTGGAATGGGGAGTAGAAAAGTCATGCAAATGACGACGACCGGCTAGATAATTAGCCCGGGTGTGTGTCACCGCAAACCATAGCATAATACAGTGATGCGAAAACAACCATGTGACTGCCACTATTTCCCCTACACTCGTAAATTTGTATATAGATTTCTAGTCAAAACTTGACAGGAGAATAGTTAAATTTGATAATTATTACGGTCAAATTTATAACATTGTCCAGCAAAAATTTGATAATTTTTAAAAACCTTGCAAAGTTATAGTTTACTAGGCCTACTAGTCAAAAGTGACAAGGCATTTTTAAGAGTGTATTCTTAAAACAACCATTAATTAAGAAACAATGATATTTAGTATGATGATGGAAACCTGTTTGACCTGTATGGTCTTATGTTTTTTGGTCGTGATGTAACCAGTGGGGGGGGGGGGTGCACTCAAAATCCTTGCCCCTCCTTTGCCTCCCCAAAATGAGATCAAGAAAATAATAAATTTAGCAAGAATAGTAGCCAATTAAAGGGCCTTTTGTGATCCACCTGCCTCGTCCTCCCCCCCCGATTACCGCAAAAGGTTGAGATTTTTATAATAATCATGGAACCGTTAACATTAGTTATCCATATGTACCTAATCATAACATTCAATTTTGGTCTATCTGTAAGAGAGAGCATTTTGTATAGCGTAGGTGGGCCTATGGGCCGTTTGGAAACAACATTGCTCCAACACAAAAACCACACGTCTGGCATCAATAAAGGGTAAAAGTTGTGAATAATCTTCTCAAGGATTATCTAGCAAACAATGCATAAAAGAGAAGTGCTGGCAGGCTGACAAAAGCCCGCTTTGGCCAAAGTGTTTTCTTAAAACGTTTGATAATCCCCCCCAACCCCCCCCCCCCCCCCCCCCCCCCCCCAATGAAAATGTTCTGGTTTTGCCTCGGGCCATTGCGTGTGTTACTGAAATTGAGGTGCCGGTTAGAGACATAATGTTGTTTAGATTTTGGACAAAAGCAGCCAGTGCCAGTGCACCTGCCCCGCACTGTCCTGTTATGCGGTTACCTCCTTTTAACAACCCGGTGCATTTGATTCTAGGCTAAAAAACATTGGACATCCGTGGGTGAGGATTACATCTTACCTATCCAGTGTTTTTTTCATCTTCTTTTAAACAAGTGAGAAATAGTGTTAATTCTCTTCTAAGACCAACTGTACCCCTATAGGATGTTCTTAACCAGCTTAGACAAAGCAGCTATAAGTCTGCTTATGTATGCATATGAGGAGCATGCACTTTCAGTGGTGTCTCTCTAGTAAGGGTTCTAATTTCAAGTCCATAATCTTGATGTAACAGGTCATCTTGGAAAATTATAATAGTTTGTTGGATGCTGGATTTTTAATTACCGTACTTTGTCCAACCAAAGCTGTTTACAGGTCTAATTTATTATGACAAAACGAGAATAAAACAAAAATTATAACTGCGACACACTTTTTTACAACTATCTATCTACCTCCGGTGTAAATTTATGAAATTTCACTGCGGTCCAATACGATTTTTTTCATAAAATCTCTAGTTTTACACATCTTTATATGGAAATAGTATATAGATAGAGGGCGCTCTAACATAGCCAATTATGACCTTTGTAGGCATATATGACAAGATTCCCGCATGGATTTTTCTGATTTTTGTTGAGGTAATAGTCTTGCATGTGCCCTACTAATATCAGTTGTCAAAAAATTGTTGTCGCCATTGCTTAACTTGCTCTAAAAATAAA
The DNA here is from genome assembly GCA_023653785.1 of Ophioderma brevispina. Lineage (NCBI taxonomy): Eukaryota > Metazoa > Echinodermata > Ophiuroidea > Amphilepidida > Ophiodermatidae > Ophioderma > Ophioderma brevispina. The sequence goes on from JAMKCH010085020.1 coordinate 105,614, forward strand.
AGATACAATTTGCATGGGGGTCAAACAGCAGTGCCAATATTGCCACCTTCCTATACTTACTGTGGCCAATGTTGAAACACTAAATCAAGCATTGTATTATGGCAGGTGTGAATGGTATTCATCAATTGATAAGGGGGTGGAATGCACTGCTAATTGGACAAAGTGTCTAAATTTTTTTACCAAGGTTGTTGGTGTAGAGCATCTAACTTTCACAAGCATGTTTGCAAATCACCCCCTCCCCACCCCTGTCAGGGTAAACCCCCACTCATTACATATGTAACCGATCAGCTTGATTCCTACCACCACTTGACTGAAATCACGCTTGCACAAACTCATCTCAAAATGGAGGTCATTACACTCAAAGATGCAGGGGTTAGTCAAGGATATTTGATGGATGTTTCAATTCAAACGTTCCAGGGAGCCATTTATTTTTTGCGGTAACCAAAATTAAAGGGGACGTCACTGCTGGTTAAGCTTTGTTTGTAACAACAGGATCAATAACACCACCAAGCATAACATTTGGTTTATTAACACGTGACTGTTTGGGGGAAATCCACTTTTTACTTGACCCTGTGACCGCCTTGGTATGCGATGCACTCCAAATACTAATTGCCAATGTGATATTGATATTAACCAAGAACCCGTGCTCATAACCATGTGCTTATATTTCTAATCCTAATGAATGCGTAAATCTTTCCCAGAGGAGGAAATATGTGGTTTCAACCCTGCTTGCCGGCAGTTTTTAACCCTATGACACTTGCTGATTGACACAATGATCATTATTTTTTTTAACCATTCAGTATATGTTAAGAAGGTGGTGGGGCTAACTGAAGAGGGCTCATAACTTTTGAAAGCATGCATTCAATTGTTATTGAAATGATGGCAATTACCAATCGGAAATGCTGAATGAAACTCATACTTTAAGTGAGTTAAGTGGATAGTGCTCATGGGGAAAAGAGGATGTATGTATATGCAACATGGCATTCTGGAGTCAGTTTACTGTATAAGTGGAAATATCGCGCAACATTAATTTTCGTATTTTTCACGCATTCTGAGCAAGCACAAAATTATGAACACGATGAAAATTTTAATTTTGTTGCAAGTCTATGTAGGAAAGCTGAAAAAAAGTGAATTTAAAAACAAGTGAAAATGCTAAAAATTGCAGAAGTGCGAAAAATTACACACACAAAATTACCACTTTGACAGTGTTGCATACCACTTCTTTTGACTGAAAGACACTTTTCAAGGTCCAAAGCCTAGTGGCAAATTTGGTCTAAAAATAAAGGACTTGGTAGACTGGGCTGAGGTCAGATGCAAGTTCTGTCATCCTTTCATAATTTCCCCGACATAGTAAATGAACGATGGTTTAGTATTGGATACATAGTTGGGAGTATTGTCTTGGTATCATGAAAAAAAAAAATTTTTTTCCCGTCCACACATGTGAATCGCTAATGCCAGTCAAAATAGACATAAGTGCTGCTAACCCAACACTAATTGCACAGAATCAATTCCAACCTTAAAAACAACATATTAAAAGTCTACTAAAATCAAGGAGTGGAACAATATTTTGAGGGGGTAAGGTTTTATAAAGGGGTCCAAATATGAAAGTATCAAAACGCGTCGCAAAAGTATGCCAACGTGTTCGTTACATTTCCAGGATTAAAAAAAGGTATAGTTTGCCAATCTGCAGGTTTTGTAGTTCAATAGTTTATGAGTCAAAATAGGTACAATCAAGGTCAGTCAATGGTGGTAAATTTTCCAGATTTATCCGTTCGTTATAAAATGGGGGTGTCAAATGTTCGTCTAATGGTACAGAACCCGAAAATATCCTGGTTGCACCATCTATAATATTCGTTGCATAATTGGAACGCAAAAGTACTGGGGCTACAGGGTCTATGGGAGGTCACTAGTCATAGCTCTGTAATTCTTATATAGAAAGTTTCAAACAAAGAATCTATTTACATTTACTTATCTAGTGGGACAAATTTAACAAGTTTACAACCAGTCCGATCAAAATCGGACCATTCTATGAATTTTACCCCAGATGACCTTGAACTGTTATGAGCCTATTGTACTAAAACTATAAATTGCTAGATAGGGCAAACTATAACCTTTTTTTTAAACCTTAGAGTAGCCCAATAAATTGGTACATCATTTAAATCAATTCACACAATCTAATTTTTTACCCTGTACAAACGTTGCCCCCCTTATTTCTACATGTTCCACTAGGTTGATTTTGGTAGACTTTTAATATATTATTTTTGGATCTTTCAGAGTATATTACACCAAAAATTGTTTCTTGTTGCAATTTGTGTGGGGTCAAATCATAACAATTATTGACACTAATTACGTGGTCGTCATTCACGAAATGTCAATCAAGGTCAAGCTGGTCCCATTTTTCACACTCTTCACAACTCCACTCCAGACATGGTTCATTAAGTAGACGTGATACAACAGGCTTTTGTGCCCCTGCTTACAATACTGTCATATGGTGCCCACTAATTTGAAGATGCTACATGCCATGCCAATGACCGTGAGTGAAGCCGAAGACACACTGCACATGTCATAATAATAGACAATGAAAAACCTCCTGTGAGACCCTGGCCAAAGCCAGTCTGTTGCAACCTTATGTTACTACCTTTACTTGTTACTCTTAGGCTACTATTTAGGCCTACTGAATAATATGGTGGTATATCCTCCCTTGGTTCTGCCTCATTGTGACACTATAGAATATAAAATCAGTCATAAGATATAAGAAATTGCTATGGGGGTGGGGGTTGGGGATTTTTTTTAAAACTCATTACGGAATAAGGAGCAATGTGATATTGAGGTTTATTCCGTTATATCATATACCATAATATTGAGAGATCCAGGATCAAGTAGGTTAGGAAGTCTTTAGGAGCGAGACAGGAGTGATCCTGGATCGATCACGGATCGCTCCTGGATCAATGTTTAACACAAGACACCACCATAATAAACTTACCCATCAGCATCCCACTATACACACATAATGCAAATGCTAGTTCTAATGCTGATAGTTAAAGTTAGTAAACCAAAGTTTTAAATCTGGTTTTGTCCCCGTGAACAGGGTGGCTGGATTCACCTCACACTGGCAGCAACTGCCCTTACCTCCTCCTTCCACTTCGCCTAATTCAATGCATTCTCCATCCTCAACCCATCCTTCTTCTTCTTAGTGTATCCACAAGTCTTAATTGACAATGGCTGTAGTGGTGTCAGGATTTATTCAAACTGGAGTAAGGCTGATCCGGGGCCAGGTGTATCCATGATACGGACGCTCCTAACATGGCCCACTTTTGAGACTGGGGTGGATTGGGAACAGTCAGGGGTTTACACCCTACTCTTATTCGACACTGACTGCGATGAGATGTACAGTTGTGACTCTCTGTACACAGGACCAACGGCTTAACATCCCCTCCGAAGGACGGGATGCTTTCATGATTAATTTCCCCGATTCCAGTGAACCATGGGGAGAGCGGTATTCTGTATTTAATCAATAGCTCGTATACAGATTAAATCCAGAAATGAGCGCCCAAATAAATCCAAGCAAGTGACCCCACCAAGTGAACCCATCAGTGATACATGCTTTAAACTAAAAAGACAAACAATCAAAAGAAAAAACAGATGGGAGACCCAAAATAACACAGGAAGGGCATGGTATAAATTGAGACATCTCAAAACAAATATAAGACAAGATGGCAGGATTGCTAGGGGATTAAATAGGTCATGGCTTAGTTGGTTTGCGCTGCTTAAATCCACCACCTACTCAGCCTCATCTCCACCTCTTACCCCGTCGAACTCGAGATTTAGGCTTTATATCTACAAATTGATTTGGCCTGAATCTGTTTCATTTTGGATAAAGTCCATCTCTTTTTTTTCTCTCTTGGTGAGTGACAGACGGAAATCGCAGCGCAGTGGCCTAGCCGTTGGGCATTGTAATAATAAGATTTGTACTAAGAAATGAAAGTGCTTTATCCGATTTGATTGAAACTTTGAAATAAAGCTTTCTAGAGGGATTAGATATCAAGAAATATGACCTGTTGTCAAATGATAAGTTGCTGTTACATGTAAGAAACTATCCTTTTTACATCAAGAAAAGAGTTTTAGTCTAGCGATTACATTAATTACCTCTGCTATGAAAAGTCCCTGGTTCAAATCCCAGGAGGGTCATTTGTGGTTATTGTTCAATTCTGGAGTTAATTTGTATATTGGACCTATTGATTAAAATCATTATTCCACTCTCCCCATGATTCACTTGAAATTGGAATTCATGTGGAATCATGAAAGCAATTCTTCCTTTGGAGGAGATGTTAAAGGGGCTTGTTCTGATTTAAGTGTATCATGTTTTCTACTTGCTATGAGAGCCTGGTACTTGCATACACTCACCACCAGGTTTTGTGGGAAACAAACTTGTGGTTTTGATGGTAGAAGCAAAAAATGCATGCATATTTCAACACCCTATTCAATACTATGTTAATAGCGATGATTACCTCTTGTATGAAAAGTCCCTGGTTCAAATCTCACGAGGTTCATTTGCAAGGATTATTCAATTCTGGATTTAATTTGTATATTGGACCTATTGATTAAAATTATTATTCCACTCTCCCCATGATTCACATGGAATTGGGATTCATAGGGAATCATGAAAGCAATTCTTCCTTTAGAGGGAAGGTTGAACGTGCTTGTTCCAATTTAAGTGCATCATATTCTCTACTTGCTATGAGAGCCTGGCACGTGCATACACTCACCACCAGGTTTTGTGGGAAACAAACTTGCGGTTTTAATGGTAGAAGCAATCATGGTATTTAACACCCCATTCATTACTGTACTGTTATTGATGGTTAACCATTAAAACAGCAGGTGTTTGTTTATATCTTCGTAAAGAAGTGAATTAGGAAACTGAAATATCAGGACGACAATGAGAAAAATACAGCCTTTCACCTGATGTAATTGACACTATTTTGGGGTAAGTCGGGAGCTCCCAAAGATGAACAAGCACCTTTAAGCTGTCAGTCATGTGTACAAAAAGTCATACCTGTACATAAATGTCATAAGAGTCAGTTTCTAAAAAAGTGAAAATATGTAACTTTCTTAATCCATCATGGTGCTGTTTGGATAATCCTACTGTACTTTTATTCTGATGCTTCCATAATAAATGGCAGCAATGTTGCCAACACCTTGCATTACCCGTCCAATTGGGCTACTTTCAAATGCCAAAAAGTGCTCCCAAAGTGACATTTCTGGTGGATTTTTGTCCTACGAATGGCAGCAGTGTTGCCAACATCATGAATTACCCATCCAGTTGGGCTACTTTCAAATGCCAAAAAGTGCTCCCAAAGTGACATTTCTGGTAGAATTTTTGTCCCATAGAAACCAGTGGTTAACATAAAAATTGGGCTACTTTGAAATGCCAAAAAGTGTTTGTAAAGTGACATTTCTGGTAGAATTTTTATCCCATAGAAACCAGTGGTCAACACTGAATGGCTCTGCTTTTGAGTATGGTTCTGGAGAATGGTGCTGTACAAAAAATTAATTAACAGATTGGCTTGGTCTTAACAAATATTGGTTGAATGCTTGTTTTTCATAATGACAATGTCATCTAGTATCGTTCCTGTGGGTACTATAATAACTCCATGGTTTCAGGGACTTTTCATTAATTCCTTTGGATGCAGTAATGTGTTTTATGTCATTGTGTAAATTGTGATATTCCTGATGGGATGGGAAAACGTCCATCCCATTTCCTGGATTTATCTGTACGGTCTTTTTAATATTTTAATAAAGATTGATAAAAAAGTTCCTCCTACATTGCTAATAAAAAAGGGTAGAGTTTAAATCATGATGTAGTTCACCCCTAGTAATAAATACATTTTAGTCTCATTCATATTTAAGATGAGTGCTAAGCATTATTAGGAGGTGCAAGGAAGGGTGTGCAAAATTTGGGTGAGTAACATACAACAATCAGTATCACAATGTCAAATCAGTTTGGTTACTAGCACTGTGCACGGTTCAAATGATTGTCCCAAATGGTTTAATAAAATGAATTAAGTCGAGGAGCAATCAGTGGCGGTTGGAGCGGGTAAACTGTATAGGACGTACTATAATATGGTATTAATGATTCATTTTCAATTTTCATTTATTCATCAGTCTTTCCTGACTGCGCCCCACAAATCTTAACAGTGGGATGCTCGGTGGCATCCTAATGTGGTGATATTTGAAGAACGGTGCAGTCACATTTTTGTCGGTGAGAGAAAAATCTATCTTTCATCGACATCTAAATTTCCAAAACAAAAAAATCATCAGAAGAAATGAATACTCCCAATGCCTGATCAATACCAATCAGAGGCCTTTAACCCTCCGGCTCCTGTATTGAGTGATTCCCTCAAAATTTTTCATTTTTTCTCAAAAATTTTCATTTTTTTCCCCCCCATTAAAAAATTAGCATTCTCATTAACCATGATTTGGAATCAGCATATAAAATATTCACATGAGTACAACAAGCCTAGTCTTAGTCTGGTTTGGGAGATGACTTCCCAAATAATCTGCGTCATTGGGAAGCCATCTTAAAATGCCACTGATTTAAGTTTATCATGCAAAATTTACCAGGTTAAGGGTTCAAATGAATCCCAAACTAGTACTACTGCACCATACCAACCCACCCCACAGACACCGCCTATACATGTATACACACACAAGCGCATGGATATTTAAGTGGGTTCTGCTTCCATTTCGGAGTGTTTTCTCACGCAGCATATGCCCCTCCATGCAATCATCTGTTTAGAATTGGTCCCCATTTTAAGAGGGGCAAATCATTTCGCTGACCTTATTCTTCGGTGTCATATAGATGTGGACACAATCGATTTCAAGATTTGACGTAGGTTACAGGGTGTCACTCAAGTCTGTTTTGTCTTGCCGTTTGTTTGAACACAAAGTGGAGCCAATCTTCTGACCTACACTTTACGTACGCTATTCCCTATAGATAAGTTGGCGAGTCCAACATGCCACTTTTTCTAAAGTTGGTACTAATTTTAGCTTTCATAACCCTAGCTGTTTTTTTTGTATTTTTATTATATCTTTAAGTGAGTTAACCTTTTTTGAGTCCTGTGACACATCGTAGCGCACCCCCGAGAGGACCAAGCACATTTACCTTGGCCGATTTCCTAGATTCACACTGCAAATCACAGTTCCTTTGGCTATTATCGCAACTCGTCAAAATCTTAACTTTATCTTAAAAAAATCATTCGAAGCCGAGTCATTATTTGTCAAATCCAGTTCAGACTTGTAGAATGATGTGTTTCAGTCATGGTTTTCTCCAATATAGTTGAATTATGATGATATTTGACTTAACGTGGGGCTCACACTTGCTTAATAGCTTCTTCTTCAAACATTATTCTAACAGCGTAATTCACTTGTTGGGGGGCCTGAGGTCATTGTGCCCCCATCCCGACAAAATCGCTTTATCTGCTGCCATCGTAACTGCTGCTGGCCTTTATTTCGGATGGGCTCCAAATATTTACCAATCCATCTTAATACTACCCAAAGAAATAGAGAATATTTGATGATTGTAATGCAGGCGTCGTAAAGGTTTCTAACTTTCTGAAGTATTAATGAAAGTGCCATGCCACTCGCACCACGGAGAGAGCGAGTTAATGCCAACATACTCTTTCACATAGTACATAGACCACTGCAGACTTCACTCCAGGCACTATTTCCTCACATCATTAAAGAGCAATCTGAGTTCATTTATACTAGTTTTGTGATTTGCTTCTTTTCTTTATCAGAAATCCGCAGCTTAAAAGGTTACAGTTCTCATAGCTACCGGCTATACAGTGACAGGAGTATCGTTAATCTCCCTATTCCACAAACAGAGCAAGTTTCAAAAGCTCTAAAAACACTTGGAAAGTATCAGGTTCCAGCCCTTAGATTAAAGAGCATTCACAAACATGTAAACTGGCCTAGAAGTCTGAAAGGCACTGTGGTGCTGCAAAACTTGTTGCCGATGGCACCAGTGTTCACGATGTAAAACCACGTTCTGGGTGCGTTGTTCTGAGTTCGTTCGTATTCCCCTCTTTAAAAACATGTTATCTGGGGAAAATTTGTAAAAAAAGTTAAGTTTACCACAGATATATGAATATTCAATACAAAAGGCAGGTGCATTTGGAACAATTTAAAATGCACTTTTTTTAGATTGGATAATGAGCTTAAATTTCTTCTTAAAACGGGAATTGACTGTCGTAGAAAGAAACTTAAACAACCATATCTATTCAAAAATCTGTAGAAGAAGAAAGAAACGACACATTTGATGCAAATAGCAAGTTCCCGTAGTTCGATAATTCAGAAAAGCCTGAAGACGGGTCTCAAAATTAGCAAAGAAACCTGGGGAATTTGTATTGTGGGCATGCCCTGAAGGCTCTAATGCAAAAACACTGTAACATGTTAAAAAGAACAATATTTTTTGTAATAGGATCCCTACCCACATGGCCAATAACCTCTTCATTCCCGGCGTGAAACTTTTTGCAAATTCAGCTAGTACGTTAATTGCTTGTGTTCAGTAAGAAAAAAATGTTGTGGCATTTAACTGTCAGTCTTCACAAAATAGATGAGCAGATACTGCTTTTTTCACGCTGGTTTTATTTTCGTGGCTTTGATGAATCAACACGGAATTGTGAATATAAAGACATGCGAAAATATATCAATGTAATAAAGTTAAATTATGCTTGTTATTGATTTTGTGAATTCAGGAACTTGCACAGTTTAAAAAATAGTGATATATCGAAAAAATTTATACGTGTAAATAATGAGTTATGCAGTAAGTAAATCATGCTGTAGGAAATGGCTTCATATTTTAAGGAAGGAGAACAAATTGAAGGAAAAGGAATGAGGGGGAAGAGAGGAAATCGAGGGTTTAGTGCAAGAAGGCCCCATCTGCAATAGCTGCCACATGTTAGATTTGGCAGGTATAACACTTAATACCAACACAACTGACAAATGGCAGCTATTGCAGATGGGGCCTTCTTGCACTAAAACCTCAAAATATGTTTACTTGTGAGGAAAAACATTTTGTGAGAAGCTTGCATTGGTACCATTCATAAATTCATGTTGTTTGCACATGAATGTTTTTTGGGATCTTAAAGCAATAATAGCACATTTGTTTTGAAGAGTGCCACAAATTTTCCAAAACAATTGAGATTTTTACACAGTTCCATTGGTAACTGGCTAGTAAACTATACCTGTGAATGGTTAAGCTCGAAAATGTCTATGTGTTGCAAACCAAGGAATTTTGTATTAGAATAATTAATATCGGAGATCTCCGATAATAATTCAATGGCTGTAGGAAATGGCCTTCCAATATTAAATAGCAGGGAAATAATGCCATGTACATGTCTACGCTCATCCATTAGTTGTTTTATTGGTTCAGGCAAGTAAAGTTAGAGGTCATTTTCTTGAGGTGGCACTATTTCATCTTGGACGGACATAAACTTAGCATTTCCAACTCTGCCGTTAAGTACAATCTGGGATCCCAATTTTAATTACAAAATCGCTTATTTTATGATAAATACGCATTTTTGAGCATTCTTGTTCGCAGGTATAGTTTCCTAGACAATTACCAACATAAGTGTGCAAAAATATCAAATTTTAAAAATTGGGGGTGCTCTTCGAAAAATGTGCTGTTATTGCTTTAAGTCTGGTGTGGGCAGGAAAGAATGAGTCTAGTAGAAGGATTCTTACCTATACACAATTTTTCCTCTAATGGGACCAATAGTTATTCCTAATGCAGATGCAGATTTTAGGCAAAATTTAACACAAATTTTCATCAAAGTTTATGTGCTGGTAGAATTTATGAATCATGTTTTACTCATTTTGACCCAAACACTCTTGCAATTTTGTAGACACTTTTGTATTTTGGGGGAAAAGTTTATGGCAATGAAAGTATTTTTTGGAAAAATGCGACAAATTTCAAACATTTAAGATTTTGCAGTTTTCCGTTATTAATTGGCTAGTAACTATACCTGTGAATGGTAAGGCTCAAATTACTCTATTTGACACACAAAAAAGGGAATTTTGTTATTAGAATAATTTGAATGGTGGATCCCTGATAGTAAATCAGTGGCCACTTGAACATCCATTCCACATGTCTGCAGTCATCCATTTAGCTGTTCCATTGGAACACGCAAGTCAAATCAATATCTCATCAGGGTCAGTTTTCATGATCCTTCGGGTGTTCTATTTTTACATGGACTTACAAAAAATTGGCATTCACTGTTGAATTAGAATTGGGGATCCCCGCATTATACTTGCAAAATCCTTTTTATGGTAAATACACATTTTGAGCATTAGAGTTCATAGGTATAGTTTACAAGACAACAACACAACTGTAAACAAATTTCAGACATTTTGAAAATTTGGGCACTCTTCAGCGTGTGCTATTATTGCTTAGTACACAGCCTTTTGATTTGGACTTGTTAATGATCAAATGACAAAGGTCAAATTCCAGGGACAAAATTCTGCTAAGGTTTAAAAAAAAAAGTAATTTGGATAAAGATAAAGAATAACAGAGTACAGTGTCTTTCGATTATTCCAAAATTCATTCCTTGTGTCTCGATATTGACCAATCAGAGAATGTGATCAACAGGGGTAGAATTTCGCGCGAGTCTGCCGGTTGACTCACACAGACTCGCGCAAAATTGATACAACGCGAGTCCATGTGAACTCGCGTAGAAACATCGGAACATGCATTGATAATCAACTCGCATCACTCTAAATTCTAAGTTTGTGACCGCAAAACTGTAGGGGCCTACTACAAGAAATGTGTGTGAGTCCATGGACTCGCGCAAAATATATTGCGAGAGTCCACCTGGACTCGCGTGGCTCTATTAACGAAATGCTACCCCTGGATCAATCTTGATTAGTTACTTAAAATTCAGATACAATTGCGTACATACTATAGCAGAAAACTAACAAAGATTAAAACAGTAGACTTGCTGGAAATACAGTATGCAAACCAAAGCAACATCACCGCTTAATCAACAAAGCGTACAGACATAGCTAAAATGTATTAATCAAACCAACCATTCCTATCGAAGATTTAATCTTCGTTGAAAAAAAAAATACAAAAAAGGGAAAAGAGCATACACACTCTATTGACCAGCAAGATTTTTAATCTCGTTACAGGCTTCGTCGAAATCAGATATTTTGCTAGTGTGTAAGGGGTCATTGTAGCTCCAATGACCAGACGCCTCCCTTGATACAAGTTGAGCCTTCTGTACTATGAAAAAATTGCCTAAATATCTGTACATTGGTGAGGCTAGCAAGAAGGGTAGTCCAGGCAAGAAGGCATAGTCTAAGGATTTTTTAAAAGGCAAGGCCCCACATTTGCAAAGACAAAGATAATAAGATTTTTCCAAATGAAGCCGGTGATCGATCCACTTTTGTGATTGATTGCCCAGCGTTTTGTTGGCTTTTGCAAGAATTGCAGAGGACACATAGGGATAACTCTGGTCCCTATGTCTGGTCTGTGTTGTGTGGTGTCTGTGGTCCAAAATGTTAGCGAGTTAATATATACATTTCCGTAGGAAGTTTTCTGTAAGGGCTACAATGATGTAACTCGGGGAAAGGAGGGGCTGGGGTGGGGTGACATGTTGGTGACCTCATGTGACACTTGTGACATCATATGGCCTTGGCTCCATTCACAAACCAAAACGGCAGATGACACCGCGGTACAGGGACCGCGATGTATTTCTGAATATAAAAATGCATGAACAAAACACCTTACAGGGCTTCCCAAAGAAAATATTTAACAAGAGCTTTTTTTCACCAAAAGACTTCTAGAGGCATTTAAACAGTGGATGTTGCCAACTTTTTACTACTCAGTCACAGTGGCAGCGCCAGGGGGGGGGGCGCATGGGGGGCAATTGCCCACCCCCCCCAAATTTTTTTGCTGGCACCCAGTTTTTGCCCCCCCTGGGTTCGAAAGAAAATGAAGGATTTGGGCAAAATTAAGTGATTTGGGGCCAAAAACAGCGATTTTTGGGCCAAAATTGGTTGAAAAATTTCAAAATTTTTCATATTTTTCCCCAGAAATTTCAACTTTGCCCCCACCCCCCCCCCCCACCAAGATTTCACTTTGCCCCCCGTTTTCCCCCCAGAAAAAGAGGTCTGGGCCCCCTGGCAGTAATTACACCATATTTTAAGTGATATAGCTTGTCACCCCACCCATTGATAAAGCCAAACCAAATGACACTTCACCCAAATGAGCTGTGAACTTTTTTTCATAATGATCCCAAACTACAGATGTTTATGATATTATACTGACTGAAATTTATCTATTAAATTGGTCATGAAAGTGCCAATTTTATAGGTCACCTTTGATAGAAGCAAACGCTTTGATCAAAGATGTATTGTCATTCAATCCAGCAAGTTCCCAATCGTTTGTGGTCTATGCAAGTTTACCAAATGTGGTGGAAACTTTTGCTTCAGTTCCTTTCGTTCTGGGAATTTCCTCTTCTTGACTTGTGTGTACAGCATGCAGGCAGTGTAGCGTCATTCACACCTATCCCTGTACCATTCTAAGGTAGCCAAATTAATATTGCCATCTGATATGTAACCCGCTCCATAATAGGATGCATCTTTAAGCCACTTATTAACAACTTTTCAAAAAAAAATCCAAAAAAAAAAAAAAAACATAAAAAAAGGTTATTGTCACATTGTTAATGACTTATCATGTCAAATGAGGCTCTGTCAGGG